>JAAEAF010011031.1:0-30643 GCA_011037195.1 Triatoma infestans
AGAGTTGTTTTACTTGTGCGGAGGGCAAAAATGATAATATTATGCACTTTATTTTGGAATGCCCTCATTATAAATGTTTGAGAAGGAGGTTGTTAAATAGGTATTTACCTTCACACAGTTCTTATGTTTTTGCTGACTTACTAGATATAGAAAATAAAGAAAAGTTAAACCGCTTATTTTGTTTTATCTCTGAGGCTTTGGAGGAAAGGTATACATAGGTTTGTAAAAGTAATATTTAATACCGACGAGAAGATCCCTCAAACTCCTTCCCTAAAATAATTTGTATAAATGAATAAAGTCTTTTTAAATCATTGTTACTATCTACTTTATTATTCAAGTATTTAATATTATTTTATTATTTTGAAGATTAAGCTGTAATGTTTGCAATGTTTCTTCTTGTAACGTTTGTATTTTTCGTTCAGCTTTCAGCATAGGTCAATCTCTTGCTATAGAAATGTATAGTTCTTTAGGCAATAAATAAATACATATTGAATGAAATTTCTCAAGAAATGTTTCAAGCAATGGGACCAGCCATTTCAAGAGATTTTGAAGCTGCTTTCAAAAATATATCAAATACAATATTCAATCAAATACCAACAAATGAAATTAGCCCGTAAATTTTATTGACAAGATTTAGATCAAAGTTCTTGAACTGTATGTTATAAACATTATAAACATTACAGCTTAATCTTCAAAGTAATGAAATAATGTTAAATACTTGAATAATAAGTAGATATTTATATGTATAAATGCTTATAAAAATACTGATTATATAGGATGGATTGCTATTTGAATCTATCCTTCAATAGTCATAAATTTCTCATTTTAACATTGTATCTAAGTTATTACATACGACAATATTAATATTCGCTGCCCTCTATAGCTTCTAGCTGAAAAACAAAAAAATGTAAAAAATCTGAACCCTCTCATGAAAAAGAAAGGAAGGAAAAATATCAGATCAAGCATTATTCCAGATATCTTGGCAAATAATATGCCAAGAATTATCTTAATGGCTTGCGCAAGAAATATAATGTAGAAAAAAGATAAATAAATATTTAATTTAATTAATAAATATTAATATTATTAGTATATTCATTTATTTCTAGTTTATAAATGAAGTGTACACTTTTTTTTTTATCAATTATGATGTACATCAAGTAATTTTTTCAGTTTTTGTGATTTTCTCCATAAAAACACCAACGAATTTTATTAAATTTGGTATACTAACTACAAAGTTTGTATCTTACAATTTTGAAAACTGGAGTAAGAGAAACTTGTTTGAGTGTTTCACACCACATTTTTTTTTGTTTTCTAATTAATAAAGTAACTAACTAAAATTGGTATATTTGTAGTTATAATCATAGCCACCAGATAGCAACACCTACTGAGAAATCAATTTTACTTATGGTTATATAGTTTGTCACTAGGTGTCGCTACTTCCAAAGATTGTTTTGGGGAGTCAATCACTCTAACCACCTCCCGTCATTTCAAAAACGCATTTTGAAAACGTGTCTATCAGAGGATGGCGCTGTGATCGGGGTGGCAAAGTTTGGAACTACAATTCTGTATATCTGCAAGCTTATGCTTTCTAGCGGCAATTATTTGAACTACTACAAATTCTAGATTAAGTAGGTGCTGTTACCTGGCGGTGAATTCAGAAACGTTAATTTTATTCGTTCTTAACTATTTTTCTTTTTTATTTCAACTAAAATGTAAAATTTGAATTTTTTTTGTTTTTTTTATAAGAATGCAGTACTGTTTTTTTAGTACAAACTTGATCTACAACAATTAAATTTTTAAAGTAGTTGGAAAAAAAAAAATTATATTTGTTCCTTAGATCTATTTTTTTTTACGTCTTTTATTAATTATTCAATTATTTGTGAATGGGGGCATTAGCATTAGTCATAATTATATGACTCTAAAATTAATTTCTATGACTCTAAAGTTATTTTCTCTCTTATTAACTTACATGTATTTATGATATTCAATACCGATTTAAAATATTCTTCCAAATAATTGTGAAGTGTGTTCTATCCCGAGACTTAAATTGTCCTGCAAGTTGCTGTCACAAGCATTGCTACTGAATTGATGAAGAGCTTGCTATCATACAATGCAATCTTATTTACGTAAATAGTATAATCCTCACCTCCTTTATTTATCTGTAATACATGTCCACTAACCGTTTATTAGCAAATGAATTATACAATAAACAATTAAGGGTAAATAAATTTAGGGATGTCAAATCTAGACTAAGAGAGAAAATGCAGACTTTGACCACAGAGCATCATTTTGATTAGGAATATCATTTTTTTTCTTGTACAACCTTTATTTGAATCTTATTTTTTTTTGTCTCAATTGTTTTATTTTCGGGACTTTTCTGTCATCAGTTATTTTAGTGGTACTTTAGAGAAAAGCATATTGCTATTGTTCCTTCAGAAATATCTGACAAATAAAAGTGATAATAATTTATATGTATAAATGCATTCAAGGTTTAAAGAAAATTGTGGCAGCCAATTTCGATAAAATTACGAAAAAGTAAAAAAAAATTCAGTAAATTCGCACTGTCAGATGAATTTTGCCGTCAGTGCAACCCAAAAAGTAAATTCTGGCAATTTGAATTAATTAACCTGGTTTTATTCTTAATTTGTTTGCAGAGTTAAGCCTTTGCACTTCTATGGCTAGTTGCAGCGCGTGCTCTGGCGGTTACTTAGCTCCGGACAAAAAGACAAATTGCCGCCCCTTCATATATACACATTATCGATCAAAAGTTTGGGATCAGTAAAAAAATTTAGTCATTTACTAAAATTCTTTAAAGAAAAATATGGTTACATTGTAATAGAATTTCCCTGTCACGTGATTTATGCATAATACCTCCCCCATTTAAATGGCACCTTTTAAAATAAATATTTTATTAACATAATATACCTCGAAGGATACCTTTAAACGCCTGGAGCCCTTCTGCGGTTTCTCAGCAGCCTCATTCACGCTTCTATCAAGGAATGGATAGAAGACTAGCATCTGGGATCGTGGGAAAGAACGCCAGGGCAGAAGCAGCTAAATTCTTTCTTAAGACATTTACCTACATTCACCAGGGATCTACTGAGCCAATACCCGCCTACTTACAGGGCATTACAGGCGGCTGAATAGGCACATACACCATTTACTACTAGCAGGCAACGCGTTATGCCGTTTCTGCATGGCCGAGCAGGAAACCCCATGTGTCTGTGCCGGCCTGGCGAGGACAAGGTTTCTACACTTGGGGACTAGCAATCACTTCCTAAAGCCGCATTTTAAGCTATTGAAAATTTTACATCACAAGATGGCGCTGCGATCGGGTGGCGAATTTTGGAACTACATTCTGTATATCTAGAAGCTTATGCTTTCTAGCGGCAATAATTTGAACTACTACAAATTCTTGGTTAAGTATCTGCTGTTACCTGGCGGTGAATTCAAAAACGTTTACGTATATCTTCACGGTTTACGAGTACATCTTATTGCAACGTTGATTTTTCTTCTTTAGAATTAATACAAAATGGGCAAAGTTAAAAAACTGAGTGTTGCTACCAGAAGTTGCCATTTAATCTTTACATAAAATAGGGAAATTAGGACGAAAAATAACGGCTGAACTTAAAATTTCAAAAAATGGTGTTCACCGGGCTATCAAACGGTTATAAAGAATATGGTGATCATGAAGATTTACGCCGCTCCGGGAGACCAAATTCAACAACCACAGGTGAGGATAACTTCATTACTTTATCACGTTAAAGAAACAGACGACTCACAGCTCCAAAAATCAGAGGGGAAGTTATTAAAACAAGTTCGAGGCCAATTTCTGTCTCAACTGTTCAAAGGCGAATTCGTCAAGAGAACTTAATACGGAGAGTTGCAATGCTGAAGCCATTATTAAAGGGTGCGAACAAGAAGAAACGTTCAGAGTGTGCTTGAAATACAAAGACTTCACAGTGAAAGGTTGGAGGAACCTTTCAGTTCATAAAAACTACATCCACAATGCATAAATACCCACCGTTATGCACAGAGAGGGCTCGGTCATGGTTTGGGGATGTTTTTCACGCTATGGAATAGGTGATCTCATCCGTATTGACGAGATAATGAGCAAAGAAAATTATAAAAGCATTTTAGAAAATCACGTCTTACCCTGCGGTCAGCGATTGATTGGGGAAAAAATCATTATGCAACAGGACAGTGACCCTAAATATTCTTCCAAATTATGTAGACAATACCTTAAGGGAAAAGAGGATGAAAAAATATGTGTCAATATGGTCTGGCCGTCGCAATCCCCGGTCTTCAACCCAATTGAACTTTTGTGGGACGAGCTAGATGGAAAAGTTCGTATCAAGTGCCTTAATTCTCCAAATGCTCTGTGGCAGATACTGTACAGTGTGTGGAGTAATATTGAATTCGAAACAATCAATAAATTGATTGAGAGAATGCTTAGAATTATAAGAGAAGTAATTAAGCGGAGAGGTGGTCACTTTGATGAAAAAGCCGTTTAGTCGAAATTTATTTTTGGGAAAGATTTACACTTTGTAATGAATTTGTTATCGCTTATATTATTGTATATAGATTAAATATAACATTTTTGAATTATTTGCATTTTATTTCATTCATAACAAATCATTAAATTAACAAAAATAAATATAATACATTTTTATTCTAGGTGGTCCAAACTTTTTACTAGCAGTGTATATATTTTATAAGCAAGTCTATGCATGTTCAAACACAAGCTGAAGTAGCATTCTGTTTGCATGCTAATGCTATTCTGTTCAGAGAAGTATATGCTTGTTCAAACAAGTTCAAGCATCGTCCTTTACAAATTCTGCGATAATTTTTTAATAATAAAGTAAATATTTTTAGCTTTAATACATAAACAATATAAATAGGCCACGCACAATAAATTTTTAGCGAACGAAAAAATCGATTAGTGAAATTTGAGTATTTTTCCCACACTTACAGCCAAAATGGAGCCCCGAACAAATGCCCGGGTGTCCTGCCCCTAGAGCGGGCTCTGCGATTAAGTGCTCCCCGGATACCCGACAATAAATGGTCTTTTAAAAATAATAAAATTGCTTAAGACTCAATACGATCCCGTGTTCTCCGAGTTTAATACAAAAATTTGCTGTGAAACACTCACACAACTTTCTCTTACTGAAATTTACAAGGTTATAATTGACAAACTTTCTTCAAACATATATTTTATTTACAAAATACTGGGTAGTCTTCAACATTTTTTGGGGCGAGCACGGACCTTCCAGCCACACAGAACCTCTGTAAAAAAAAAGTTATCTTGGAAAAATAGTTTCAAACAAAAGTGATGGGGCTCTGTTATGTATAGTTAGTATCCCAAGTTTAATGAAACGCTTTAGTACTATAAAAAAGAAACGCAACAAACTGAACAAAAAAAACTTTTTTGTAATGTACTGAAATTCGGAATTCCGGCGATACATTTTAATTTAATGACCGCGGAAACCCTATATTTACCACTGTGTCCTGAGAACATGTAGAAAAGTACTGGTGGATAAGTGATGGTGTAAATAATAATTACAAAGCCATTTTCTAAATTGTCCAAAAAAAAAAAAAATCATTTATATCTGGGTTTTTACATTATAGGTAGCGTTGTAGGTAAGTAGGTGTAAGTAGTGACAAGTAAAGATGAAAAATGTTTATTACAAGATTTATATTAAGGATTTAAAACATAGATAATTTATTAATGAATCCAGGATTGCATGCCTCCATTTTTATAGTTAACATTCTTATTAATGTATAATTGATTTACAATTTTTTAAATAAATGTGATATCTGATACATGTGTATTTCAGGTAAAATTTAACTTGAAGAATTCTTATTTTCATAGAACAGATTACAAAAATTCCTTAGTTCAATTAATTTCTTAATCCATTAGCAAAGGAAGTAGATGAATAAAAAGAGTTCAATTTCCTTTTCTAATAGGATAAGCTGGAAGGATCGGCTCTTCCATCGGAATATAATGGAGCAACTATATATACAAAGTTTCATCAAGACTGGATCAACATAGCCCAAGTTAAATAGTATTCACAAATCACGAACACAGATTGTTATATTAATAATTTTGAATTATCACAATGCAATTAACATAAATTGAAGAAATTAATTAACAGATTAATATGATCAATTACTATCATCACTAATATGAGATTCATCCGCTATAAGTTCAACAGTATTTTTAGCTATATGTGGAAAATTTGCAATATATGCGGGCAAAGGTAAATGTACCATTCCCCTTTTTATCATCTCTTTAAACATATCTTCCACATTCACATTGGGAGCTGTGGAGTTGAACGTGATAGCTGAATCTACTTTGATTCCTTCCATTTCTGGTATTAAATACGGTGCTCCTCGCCATTCATTGTTCGCCTTAAAACATATTTATTTTATATTTCTTCAGAGAAAGAATGCAATACAAATATAAATAAAAACGTATTTCATTTAAATATTTTCAGTTGGCCTTAGCATAAATATAAAAATATAAGTAATAGTTATTAGATTTTGGAGATAAGACTTTACTGAATATTATATGGCAGCAGCCTCTCTGTCAACCGAGCAAAAATTTTAATGGCATTTTAAAGTTTAAAACTAACTCAAAGATTACAAGAATATCCAAAATCCATCTTTTGTAAAAAAAAAAAAAAAAAAAAAATACAGTTTGTTACAATAAAATTTTAAAAAATATCTAAAGCAAAAACTAAATTTTGTGGAGAAAAAAAATTACATTTTACTATTAATAAACTTTTTTTTTTAAAAAAACAGTAAACTGAAGAGAGAGGTTCTCTTTTAGTTATACAGGTTATGCATATTTTTATAAAATAAATTAGGAATAAAATATTGTTTTTATTATGATTATATGTCGAATTAAGTTCTTCTGTATGGGCATTTAAACTGATAGAGTTGATGTATGTTGATTCTTTTAGCATACTGCAAGTGCAGTTAGCATTTTTCTCTTTTCCTAATTAATCGCATCGATAACCGAGTATTTTCATTTTTCAGTATTATATCTTTGTCATGGTTTTTCATTCTGTCTATCAAATATCTTTTGGTTTGTCCTATGTAACTCCCTTCGCAGTTAGGGCATTCTATTTTGTATATCCTTAAGGTTTGTTTTGTTTTTTGGAAGTTTTTTTTTGTTCGAGAAAAATCTAATGTTGGTGTTGTTATTAGTAAAAGTAAATTTTTGATGTGATTAAGAGCAAGAATAACGGAAAAGTAAAAAGAATGTTGTTCCTTATTAACAATTCCTGACCGAAAACCTTGACAATTTTTTGAAAAATATATATAAATGGAAGGATCGCACAAGAAATCCTAGGTTTATAGTAAAACTGATATGTTCATGTGTGTTCACCTAGCATTCCAAGTGTTGTGAAAACCGTTAAATCTATTGTCGAAAAATTCCGAAAATCTCAGAAATCTATGTTTGTTCTTCGTGGTTTAGAGCAAAGAGTGTACAGTGGAAACTATGAAAAGCCCATAATGCATAGTGGAGTTTGTATATTTTCAAACGGAATTGTGACATGTGCTTTTTGGCAAATAGATGTTCATCATCTTTTTTGGCCTTCAATTGAGTTAAAGACTCTGAGTGAACTAATAAAAATGATTGTACATCCAAGTAATGTATAGAAAAAACAGTTTGTGAAGCGCTAATTGCGGCTTAGTTTCAACTTCTGGAGAAGGAAAAGCATCACTTATAGACTGCCTGCTAGAATCGTTCTACAGTGTCCTAAGTCTGGTTAAATGAAATTGGAATTCTAAAAAACCAAGAGCCCCAATAGATACGTCGAAGTGGTATTTCAATTAATCGAGATGATCTTATTTATATTGATGCCGTTGGATACTTGCAGATTTTTCCGAAAATATTTTTATGTACATAGGCAAAAATGTGATTCCAGGAAATAAATAGGTTAAAGTTATAATTTTAAACCCAAACAACATAAAAGATAAAACTAAATGCGACATTCTTTTAATACCGAATAATTTTTACTCAGGACTGAAAATCTCAAAAAGTTCTAAACAAAAAGGCAGAGACAATTATGGTAGCATCTAACCTGAACAGTGTAAGTTTGTAGATTCGTCAGACCGGGTAACACATCTTCAGCATACTTGGTTCTTTGTTTACTTAAGGTAAAATCAACCACTCCATCTTCTTCCACGACAGTTACTGTAATAGATTGTTTTATACATTCTTATTAAATGATTATACTGTAAATAAAAATTAAAAAAAGAAAATTTAAACCTGGTTTAAAATCCTTAACAGTTTGCAGTGATCTAGATGTACTAACATCTCTTTCTATCATTCCAAAAAGACTAATAATATCGTTACCGTAGAGTGAAATCTCTTCATAATTTTCAAATCCGAATCCTTTACAAAAGAACTGAAAAATTTGTAAACAGTTATATAAGATCAAACTAGTCTGACATATCCAGATATTGTAGCAAGTTTATCAACGCAGCAATAAAAAGAGTCTACATAATAAGTAATTACTGGAAGAATTTTAATGTTTAATGAGAAAAATCTAAAATAGAGTACGAAAAGTCACTTCATTGACTATCATATTTACTTATGACGGATGAGCTTTAATTTCTAGCTCTGTCAGTTCATCGCCACTAACCCATTTTCTACATCCAATTTATCCTTTTTATTTTTTATTTTAGGTGATTTCTCCGTTGATCTAGTAAAGCAATAAGAAACAGGTACATACTGTTAATTCCCCAAAAGGAACATACAAAACGGAACTTCTAAGACAATATAATGCGAGATACTGTTAATAAAACGTCGAGTAATATATTTCTATAACTATATAAATTATGGCATCTCTTGTATACAATTCCGTTGAGTTAAATCAGTTAGTGTGAAAACTAAGTTGCTCTGTGCAAGTCTGTGTTATCACACTTCTGAAAAACGCATCCTGAAGATGGGCGAACGCCCGAAACCGGTCGATGACCACAAAATGAAGCAGGCTACCACGTGAAAATGTCTCTGATGCTTCCAGCTCTGCGGAACCAACCACCACAACAAATATCTTTTAATGGTTGTGTTAGCAGCAGACTTCCTTCACTTCGAAATATTCTTTTTTATTAGGAGGGAAATCATAGTATATTGATGAAGCCCTAAAAAGGGACTTCTTACTAACATTAAGTTCTAACTTACAAAATAGAACTCTAAATTTTTTTTTAATGGTCAACTTAGTCAACTTGTTGGCAACTGTCCAGTTGGTACCATTGATAAATCAGTAGTAACATTTTTTAAATTAATAAACTACTATTTTTAATTTAATTTAAAATATTACTCTAACATTTAGTTTTTCTTACATTCAAAATCATTTATAGCATTCACATTATTAAATAGAGCGCGCACGTCAAAAATGGTCACGTTGACAGATTCCTAATTGTAGTTCAAAAGTGACCATTATGAACTGCAAAAATTAGTTACATATATATGAAGCCTTCCAGTCGAAAACATAGATAAGGTCAAAATCTGTGGGTGGCAGTGACAAATAAAAGAGGAAAAACCAACTACGATTTCATATAAATTTGTTTAAATCTATTCTATTTTTTTTGGACGCATCGGCTACTTTGGCTATTAGCGCCATAATTATTTTAATAAACTTACTTTTAAATCTTCCTCATTTGAAGCGGCTTTGGGAGAATAAAATCCATAAGGTTCTTCTAGTTTATGATTATATACAAAAAAGAAAGGTTTCCCATATTTAACTCCATTAGGACTTGTTCTCTTTTCTATTGTCATTACATATATTAAATGTTCACACACTTTTATCATTACTTCCTAAAATACAATTACAAATATAGCTTAATTTTTTTTAATACTGAATAAGTACACTAAATTGCAATCAGGCAGATTTTAAAACAAATACATTTAATCATTCTACAAAATATAAAGAGGATAATCTAGATGAAAAGATCACAAACTTTTTTTATATCGACCTTTTTTAAGAATTTGTTTTTCGATCGTCCTCTTTAACAAATACAGAACATGTATAAGACGTTTCGAGCTTAAATGGCCAAAATTCCGAGGGACGCATTCCTTGGATCCAAAAAATTCCAATAAAAGTTTAGTTCCAAATATTCCAACCAAGTTTTTTTAGTGTTTTTAACAATCATTTAAAAACCACTCAACCTTTTGTAAAAGTAATAAAGAAATAAATTTTGTATCGAACATTTATTTCTGTAGCCAATCGTATTATTTATTTTCAGCAATTCAAGTAATGAATAGCTTTATGAACAAACTTTAGAAATGTATCCAATTTGCTCATTACATCGATCTCAAGATAGTTATCGATCGCACCGCGAAATCCTGGTTTAAATAGTTATATCTAAAAAACAAGAAAATAAAAACCTAAGAGAAACATGCATAGAAGTGGATTTCTGAATTGTCATGGACATTATCCATTCAAAACTTTTTTATAGGTATCCATTATAATTACCACGAAATATTGGTGGATTCAAAAGATTTGGTTTGTGGTAATAAAGGATTCAAGAAGTAGGCGATAAAGAAAATTTCAGTCACTTGTTATCTGTATACCACCATTGAGTAGTTGCCAGACTAATAGCCAAAACTTTAGTTTCGAAGTTCATAATCTAAGGTGAGCATGAAAACGGTAAATGTTGCGTCCTTTTTATTTGTGATAGAAGATATAACTTACTTCAGAAAGGCTAATATTTTGACCATTAGTTCAACTGCAAGTAGCAGCAGGGGCATTACCTATTAGTCAGAGAATTTTAGTAGATTTTGGTTTTCGCAGTCGTATGGCGTTGGTAACGCTTGGTTAAAAATCTCGAAAGTTGGATTCGCTATGCCAATGTAGTTTTAAATAATGCGCTTTGTATTATAATAAAAACAATGTTGAACATTTATTTTCAGTTGAATGAAATAACCATATTATTATGCTTAAAACATCAGAGCTGCATTGCTTCCTAAGAAGGAAGCAAGAATGGTATTGTAGTTAGATTGTGTTGCCTATTAAGCCGAGCTAGTTTACACGGAAAAAAGGTTACTTTTTCAGGTGTGCACGTTTACTAGAAGGGCTTCAGGTCCAACTATTCCTCCTCAGTAGGGGTTCAGATATTATTTTCTGCAATTTTTGGTGATATGATCCATATCGAACACATTTCACTTGTTAATTGAGTATTTAACATAAACAAAATTTTTTTTTATGATACTGTCATTTATTTTTAATAAAATAGGTATTATTTTGTAATTATTAAAACTTACAGCGTCACGCGCTTCGGTCCGGTATGCTCTTATTATATTCCTCTCGATGACATTAGTATCATAAACCTCTTCAATTTCGTCAAATAAATGAATACCATGCCAATCTTGACTATTGTGCTCTATTTTATCTGAAAATATGATTTTAATTTTTTCAAAAACAAGCATTATTAGTGCTACTTTTGGAGCAAGAACTACTCAAATAATTACCAAATAACTGTAAAGCCCAATAAACAAACTGAAGATTTTCAGTAGTCGGGTTAGTTGCCTGAAAACGAACCAATTATTTAAATATACAATAAATCATTAAAAGATAAATAAACTGAAATACAGAAAATGAATTTATACAAGGAGGCAAGCCTTTAAAAATGAGTCATTCGAGAAAGAAAGAAATATCCTTAAAAATTAATAATTTCAGAGGCCACCTATTCGGTTCCTCATGGAGGAAATGAAATTTAAAAAACAATAATTAGTTGGCTTCTCGACCAATTGATGGTAAAAAAAAACAAAACCAAAAAGTAAATTTTGTAATTGTTTTTTATTATGACAGTTCGACGTTTCGGCAAACCAAAACAAAATTAGAGAAAAAGCAAAATTATAACATGAAAGACAAACAAAAAACCAAATACATAGGTGAGATTACAGTAGTAATGCTAAGTCTATTTTTTTCACCTTTTTCGTGAAAAATTGTTTTTTGCTTAATAAATCTAATGACTTCCTTAACAAAACCATAACGAACAAATTTTTATATTTATACAATCTTGATGAAATAATATTCTTAATATCCAATTAGTGTTTATAGAAGTTATCTTTTGGCTTTTACGTTGGTTGCTAGCACAATATAACAAGACATATACGTGCCATTAATAAGCGGTGGTAGAGGCCAATTGTAATCATAGTTGCTTCATAACATGTAGATGTTTAATAATTACATAAGTACTTGCTGGATGAGCAAAATTTTAAGAAGCCTTTCTCGAAATAGATGAGAAAATGGAATGTTAACTTTTAAGTAAAGAAAAAAAAATCAAGCGCTGTCTTGCGACAGTTGCGTAGAATACTTCCCCCCCTACCCGCTGTTAAACGTTCGTTCGCTCTTTACCGAATAGGTGGCCTCTCAAAAAACTTATTCAACGTTACAAAAGAATCGAAAGTAGAAATGGGTAGTTTTGAAATATCGAAATTAAATTATCGATAGTTGATGGATTGGCGCCACATTCTTTTTAACAAACAGGCGCCATTACGGTCTGAAATAACATAGATTTGGTTATTCCAACGCAGCGAATGGTTTATAGTCAATTAATTAAGAACTTCTTATTTCAGCCAAGCTGAATTTGCTTTCGGCAAATTTAATATGCTTTCCTGAGGGTCAATTCGAACAACAGTTATATAATTATTGTACCGAAAATAAATATAAATAATTATACATTAAGTTATTCCATAGTTCAAGAAAAACATGTAATAACATACTTCGTAGAGAGATGTTGTAACCATTGCTATAAATTTGCTCTGACATGACAATCTATTCTTTCTAATGGAAGTTCTAACGGCATCCCAACTTATTTCTGAAAATAACTCTGGAATTAATGACATAAGTTCTCCAGGAGAAAACTTCTGAAGTGAAGAAGTTATTTGAGAATAGGTCACTTTCATTTCTGTACTTCGAAAAAAAAAAATTATTCACTGGACTTCTAACTCCAAGAATGAACATTACCGATACTGATATTATTTTTTATAACAAAATTGTAACCTCACTTCTTTTATAAAGACTCTGTAGAGCGCAGCAGAGTCAAGGGTTTGTATCAATTATTGGTAATATTGGGAAAAAAACTGGTGTGAAACACTCTCACGACTTTCTCTTACTGTAGTTTACACAGAATTAAGGGCCAAATTTTCTTCAAATTTATTATTTTTACTAAATGTTGTTTGAACTTAATATCATTGTAAAATCTAAACTTAATAAATGATTTTTTTGAGGAAAATCTCCCCTCCTCCAAAACTTCTTTAATTGAACTTTTCGGAATAAAGTTTCCGTCAAAAGTGATAGGTCTCTGTATTCTTAGTGTAAGAAATTTAATAAATCTGTGGGTGATTTTGCGGATAATATCATAGAACACTGATGATAGAATTGTATAATAAACTGAAATAGCATAGCACTTCAAGAAAACATGACCCCCCAAACCCGTCGTAAATGAATTTTCCCAGAGGAAAGTTTCAAACAAAATTGTAGATCTAATATGTGTAATTAATGTTACTAGATTAAAGAAAATCGTTGGAGCCATTTTTGAGAAAATTGTAAAAAGTAAAATAAAACCATTCAGTTAAGAGGTAGGTACTTCCGTTGAAGAATTTTTTCACACAACTTGCTATCGGATCTTATGGTAATACTAAAAGGAATATCAAGTTTGAACCTTTTTTGACTTTTCATTTTTACATGTATAATACCCGCCATGATAAATTTCATTTCTTTGTAATAAATAAATAAAAAAACTTATACTACTTGCCAAACCTTGCAAAAACTAGTAATTCGTTTTCAATATTTTATACAATGCAGAGAAACTGTCCAAGTTGTAGTCTATTCAGTGTCACTCTATATCTATTTCGCTTGTATAAAAATAAAATGAATATCGCCGGGATTAGCCGATTAACCGAACTTCAAAGTTAAACATTTTAATTGCACTGCTTGTGTTTTTAACTTCAAGGGTTAGTTTGAATAACTCCAACTTCAACTTAATTATATAAAATATATAATCATAATTTTAAAATCGATAAATTAATCTTTACTAGAATTGTTATAATTTCATTTATATTTTTCTTTTTTTCATGCGAGTGCTGCAGTGCCTATGTACAAACCGCCACTGTTAATTTAAAAAAAATACTTAATTAAAATTTTTTACCTTGAAAATTTTTGTTGCTGGGCTCTATTCTGTAAAAACATGTCGCGGAAAGCGACATGCAAAACTGTCAGACCAAGTGAGGATGGTGGAGGGGTTGATTTTATGGGGGGG
Organism: Triatoma infestans; assembly: GCA_011037195.1. Taxonomy (NCBI): domain Eukaryota; kingdom Metazoa; phylum Arthropoda; class Insecta; order Hemiptera; family Reduviidae; genus Triatoma; species Triatoma infestans. Next base: position 14,281 of record JAAEAF010011031.1, read on the forward strand.
AATGACATCTATAAAAGGTGTTTTCGAATAAAAGCGCATTTTTAATTACCATTTATGATAATAAGGAGCTATCTCTGGCACATACAAAAATAGTGAGAGAAATTAAAAACACATAACCTCAAATAATTCTTGCCCACCGATTTCTTTTAACATTAATAAATCAAGTGCAGATCGAAATAAGATTTACAGGTTGGTCAAAAAATTTGAAAAACAAAAATTAGAAAAAGGGGAATAACAAAATATTCATAGAATTCACGAAAGAAATATTTGATATGTTTATTAAATCTAATCCGTCTTTATCAATAACTAAAGCACATACATGTACTGATTTTGTATTTGTCCATAATCGCCATCAACTTGTCTGTCACAATTGTATAACTTATTTAGTTACATAATCTTACTCTATGTATAACCTATGACTATGTACAAATAAGAACTACGATATGTACAAAAGAATGAAAATATACTTAGTGATTTGAATAGATTAACACATTTGTCTTTTTGCTGTTTGCAACTACTATAACCACATCTAAACATTTTCAATAAAATCGGTACTTTTTTTTTATAAGTAGTTATTACAGTTATTTTGTTTTCTTCGAATTAAATGCGTTATTATCACAATTCTGATAAGGATCTATTTTTCTTTCTGTTGTCTCTAAAAACACGTTAGAGCATTCGTATCACATATCAGAACCTGGGCTCAGACAGAAAATACATGTCCTGAGGACGCCTGAGTAAAAAAAGAAAATATGTTTTTAGAGACTAGTGTGTCCTATGGTATCTAGCATAACAAAAAAAAGAAGCTATTCAAAAAATCAAAACTGATATTCTGTTTGCTACTACCAAAGCTCAATCATGAAGTTTTCGGTCAAAATCGCTTTTTCACTTATCTATCCACTTACAGATTTCTGATTTTTGTTTGTTTTGTTTATCAAGGTCCATCGATTTGGGTCTTATAATGGTACTTTAACAATATAGTGCCTAACATGAATATACATGTGTTTACATGGAAATAATATTGTCGTCTAGTTTATCGCTGGTTTTTAAAGAATAAAGTAGAATTAGATACGTTTAATAAGTTGTTAAAAAGAATGTGCCTCAATATCAAGATCAAAAATTTTAGTTCTGTCTCCGGACTATTATCATGTCATGCACAAAAGTATCCATGATACTTTTAAGTTTTTATTAAAATAAAATAAAAATCCCAATAAAAAATCTTTAGATTGCTTTTTATTTTTGTGTAAAAGACGGATTCCCAAAATTTTTCTGCACTTATCAAATCTATGTTAAGTGTATTTATGTATTTTTAAGACTGTATTTTGATTCTAATTTGATTTCGAGTATTTGTATCACTGGAAATACGACATGTTGAAGGATTTTTTGCAGGAATATCATGGAAAAATCAGTAACTACTATAATTTAACGTATAATTATTTTTAACCAATTTATACGTAAAATTTGTACCTAAAATATAATCAAACTGACAATATAACTATTTTTTTTTTTTATGTTAAAAAAAAGTATACATTTATATTACAAAAAGAAAAATATATTACATAAATTTTGAAGTATAACTTCAAAACGTTTTCTTTAATTATTTCAGCATCTTTGTTTTCGATATTGACGGCCTGAAACGAAAAAATTAATAAAAATCTTCCTTTAGTTTCTATATACAAAACAAAAAAAATTTACAACTTTTATTCAAACAAATTTCGACTATTATGTGAATTACTCACGGTAAAGTTGTTTGTTTGCTACCACTAAGTACAACAAATGCTGATTGAGTTTCTTTTTGTTTTTGCTGTAGCATTTGTAAAGTACCTAATGGAGTATCAGTAGAACTCATCTGCTTCATTAGCTGGAAAAAATAACATCAATAAAAATAAAGTATAATAATAGGAGAATAAAATTTAGTAAATAATAATTTCAAAACTTCCAACGTCTTTCTCTTCTTCCGCTTGTTTAATTTTCTTCAAGTTTTATATTAATTACAGACACATTTAATTTAACTTTCATATTAAGATTGCATCTCGCTCAATAGTCTCTAAAGTCAATTTTCTCGGCAAAATTTCAAATTAAATCAACTAAGTCCTATAAACTCAACGAAAATTGTTGAACTGTTTTGTGGAAATTGTGAAAAAATTATAAAAACAAAATTAATTTCCTTATTTTATAATTATCCTTAGCATATATTTAGGCCTCAAAGGCCAATATAAAGAAATGGAAAGCCTATTTAAAGGGCCCCCCAGAAGTCGCTAAAATAAATGAATGTGAAAAATATTTCAAATAAATATTGTAGACTTTTATATTTGTTGAGCATTTGTCAATTTAATTTCGGAACGAAAATTGGGAATTTTATCCATTTTAAAGCTGCATTTCGGGTGAACGGATTTTGTACGCTGCTTTCTGTCGGCTATCCTGGTGGTATAATTTGTTTTTATTTTTTAAGGAAGAGAAAGAGAGAGATATATTTTTAAAGTCTGTACCGAAGAAGGTAAAGAACGTTGATTATAAAGTATTACATTAAAATAAGTAATTACCCCTTCTTGTTCATTTTTCTTCATCCTTTTTTCTACTTTATTCTTACCAGGCCCTTTTCCATGAAATTTATGTGATAGATACCTGGAATAAAAATAATATTATAATTAAATGAAAAATATAAAATATAATGGACGTATGTTCTTCTTGGTTTCATTTTATTTTATGAGGAGTGAAGCAACAACAAAGAATGGAAAAAATTGCTGAGAGTAAACTACAGAGTTTTTTAGAATTTTATATTGTTAAAAAAAGAACGTTTCGTCCTAACAAGGACATCTCCAGACTATATTGTTATCATAATTGAATATTCTGTTTACCAACCTAAATGCTTCTTTTGCTGATAAAATATGACCATCATCGTCTATATATTCTAATTTAATATTAGGTTTATATCCATCCTTCTCCTTAAAATCAGAAGTTGGCCCAAGATAACGTTCTCTTCTTCCAAGTTTTTCATCCTCCCTAATAAAACAATCAAATCAAATATAATAAATACAGCCAGAAGGACCAAAGAATGTATACATTTATATAAAAAAAAACTAACACAGCATGTGCTTTATCATCAATTGAATAATTCTGAGCGGCTAAATGTGCAAATCTAGAGGCTGAGGGTCTACTAGTGGCTTCTTTTTCCAGATAACCTTTTGACATAGCCATCCTCAAAGCTCCGGAAATACCTGAACCGAGATCTGGTTCAGCATCTAAAATAGGAGCTTCGGCCTGGCGGATTTCTACTACTTTTTCATCTAAAACACACACACCAAAATGAATTTGTTGGAGATTGCATAATTTATCCATATAGAATTTTTTTTAATGGTGATTTAGTAAAAATTCCTTACCCATAGCTACATCATTCCAACCTCCACGATCATCTATTTCTTCATCCAGTTTTTTAATTTTATCTCTTTCCGTTTCAAAGTCCTGCATAATAAAAAAAAAAAGAGGTGAAATAAAACAAATAAAGAGATTAAACTAAACTCTCTATAAATATGGTTTGGTATGCATCGTTTAGTAGAAACTCTTATTGCTTTATTAATAGCTAAGCCCCGTAGAAAACAAAAATGGCAACAAAAACTGGTGGCTGGTGATGTTTATCAAGCGAAAAACGTATGAATGGATTTTCATGAAATGTAAAAGTTTCACATTTTCCTTTTCATTGATTCAGTTTTATCATAAAGAGAATTGACAAACAGAAAGTTATGTGAGTGTTTCACATCAGATATATATATATATATTTTTAAATATTATTGCTCTGTTAACAAAAAAAAACATTATAAGGAAGAATTTCTAGTTGAAAGCCATCTTTGATTGAATAGATAAACATCTTTATCTTTTAATTTCATAGCAGGAGCTTTTACAAGGCAAGTTATTTAAACTTTAGCCTTGACTATGGACTGACAAGAACACCAAGATACATGTGAGTGATGAGAGAGGAATGGGCTCACGTGCTGCAATACCTACGGGGTTAGAGGAAGCATTTTAGACGTTCAGCGTCTATTTCTTTTAAAATAATTCTTAATAACATTGCAAAACTTCTTTTACTTTAATTAATAATCCTTAATATATAAACTAAAAAGTATAAGCTGATGAGAAAAGAAATACCAGAATAACTCCTGGATCTTCATCTCTATTGCCTGCAAGTCCATATGTAGGTATATCACCGAGTGTACGACAGAATTCAGCTGTTGAATTCAATACAATAGCTGTGCCGCTTGGATCTGATTCTTCTGGCTCCTCTTTAATCTGCTCTAAGACTTCTTCGACTTTCTATTTACATTTTAGATTTTCAAATTTTAAGTAATTAATTTTAGAATATTTCTTGTAAATTACTTTTTCTAAGTTGTAAAAATTAAAGAATAAATGATTACCGGAAGTCTGGACGGTACTCTTTCTGGAGGCATTTGCTTTAACCGTCTTGCTTTTTTCAGTGCTAACTGTAATTCTGCATCATCTTCAATCTCAACTTTAATGGGTTCCTCCTCGTTTGGGATTGCTGAATATTTAAAGAAAAGTTGATCTTAAAATATTAAAGTAAACAAAGAGAAACTACAGTTAAATTCTAAAATAATTCAGATATCGTTAAAAATGTTGGAAAACTTTTATAGAACATTATGTTTTACTATAGAATCTATGAATGGATACTGAATATTCAAATATAACCTTTCCTTCTTTTTACTTTCTCTTACTCCTAGTAAGAGGAAGTATTGTAAACGTGTCAAATTTTCGATATCGAGTTTTCACCGGAGATACCCGTTTTAAGGTCCCCTGAGTCCAAAAAAGTGGTTTTTAGCAAATGGTGTGTGTGTGTGTGTGTACATGAACAGCATAGCTCAAAAACGAAAAACCGTAGAAAGTTGAAACTTGATATTCCGTTTAGGAATCACCATGGCATCAGACGGTGGGTCATCTGTCAAAATTCCTCAACCGGAAGTACCACTTTACTTGTTTTTTTTATTTTTTTGCAATTTTCCCTCAAAAATAGCTCCAACGATTTTCTTCAAACTTGGTATATCAATGTTGAATATGTGGATGGATTCCGAAGGAAGAACATAATATGCATGCTTGACGGATAAAATACCATTGGTATACAACTACACATACAAAGAACTGCATCTTTTATTTAAAACATTTCTCTGGGAAAATCATTTAAGGGCACTTTTCGGAGAGGGTTGGGGTTAGGTTTTTCATCTAAAGTGCTATTTCAGTTTATTAAACAATTCTATCATCCAAATAATGTTAATTAGAGTTGAATATGTTGTTGAAATTCCGAGTTTCAAAAAAATCGGGTAACCGGAAGTGAGTTTACATTACCACTTTACTAAATGATTCTTTCACTTTTTCGCGATTTTCTTGAAACTTTCTATATAAATTAAACATACAATGATCTACAACTTTTATTTAAAACATTTCTCTGGAGAAATTCATTTAAGCGCACTTTTTGGGGAGGGGTGGGGTTATGTTAAAGTGCAATCATAGTTGATTATACAATTCTTTCATCCAAACAAAATTAATTAGAAATAAATAAATGGCCAAAATTCCGAGTTTCAAGAAAATTTGTAAACCGGAAGTGCGCTTTTACTGGACAGTTTTTTCAGTTTACGACGAATTCATTAAATTTGGTACACAAACTATAAAATTTGTCAGTTATAATTTTAAGAACTGGAGTAAGAGAAAGTTGTGTCAGTGTTTCATACCAGATTTTTTTTTATTAGTATCTTACTAATACAATTTTATGTATATTTTTAAGATTATGACCAAAGCGCTAAGGTATGAATTTCATTAAATTCAACTGAAGTTTTCAATTGAATTTCTTAGCCGAATTTGTATAACTGGACTAGTCTACTTTTTCTGACTAGCTGGCAGGGTTTTTGACGTTGTATCTTTGTGTATGTGAACAGCATTGTTCAGAAACGAAAAATCGCAGAAGTTCAAGCTCGATATACCGTTTGGGTATCATCATGGAATCCAACAGGAAGTTATCTGTCAAAATTCTTTAGCAGGAAGTACCACTTTATTGTATGGATTTTTCAGTTTTTTTTATGATTTTCTCGAAAAGATTCCGATTTTATTTTAAAAACTTAGTATTCACACTATACATACACGTTCAGGGCTATCACTTTTATTTGAAACATTTTTCCAGGAACATTCATTTAAGGAGGATTTTGGGGGATGGTTAGGGTTACGCTTTTTTTTTCTAGAGTGCTCTTTTAGAATGTTAACTTTCATAGCTAATAAATAAATAAAAACATTTATAGCGGAAGTAGTTTCAAAGCCAAAAACACGCGACCTAGATCCACTGTATAGCTCCCTTGTGTAATGTATTGGTTTGTACATGTTTGTGTTGTTAAGCTAAGCTCATAACCTAATTCTACAAGCCTTTAATGGTGATCTTTGAGGGTCTCTTATGCTAGCGTTAATCGTAGATAAACGTAGTCCCTTAACAAGTAGTCAGCCCAGTTACCCCTATAGAAGCCCGGTTAACTTACGAGGATCTTCTTCATCAATATCCATTGCGTCATCTCCTTCTTTAGGTTCTTTTTTTATTTCCACTTTTGTACCGTTTCCCAGACTGTCTAATGGAGGATGCCGACGACTCAAATGAGAATAAGTATCTTCTGCACCATTGGCTTGCAATAAATCATCTGCTCTCAGCATTTTCGACCTTATTTTCTTCTAAAAAAATTAAAAAAAAAAAGTATGTTTACAGAAAAGACAAAATCATAAATTAATAACAAAAAGTGTTCAGAATTTACCTTCTTTTTAGGTTTCTTTATTTTAATCATTTCTGTAGGTGTATAATATTCACTAGCTATTTTGGGTTCAGGTAACGATAAAGATTCTAGTTTCATTTTAGTTTTTTGTTGTAATCGCTGTTTAACAGCTTCTTTCCTAGCACTTACATCTTCCTCCCCTATAAATGACATACATAGTAATTAGTTCATGCAACAATTCATACACTATCTGTACTGATTCTTGCTAGTCCGAAGAACTGGACATAACTGGAAGAATTTTATGGACATTCTATAGAAAACTAGGAAACTTTTTGAAGAAATGAGTAATTTCTACCATTATCCTTATAAACAGTGATTCTATAGGCTAGGAGGTAGCCATTAAAAAGATAAAGATGATGAATGAATTTCCGAAACCGATCAGTAGCCTTCTAACAGGGCAAACTAAATGGAAAAGATCTCAAACATGAAAATGGTTGTGAATAAGAAGAAGATAAATTACATGCCAGCCGGGAATTGCTTATCCATCAAAATGTTCAAGGATTCAATGCCACGGATTATTTTTGGTTTATAAAATTTTCCCGAGCAGAAGAAAGATATCATAGTAATTAAGTAGCAGTAAGAAAGGTTTCATTCTACTATAGATATATTGAGCATTATCCATTATCCATTACATACACCCAGATGCACAAAAATACTAGGAACCATCTTTGCAACATATTTAAGAAGCATGAAGTCTAGACTTCCATAACTAAAGACGGATTGCTTAGTAGGGCCGAGGTTTAAGGAACAACCTCAAATAGATGAATGAAGAAACGAATTCCCAAGATTACTGATTTTTTTAGTTAACTTGTATCTTACCTATTTTAAAACTAGTTTTCTTAACTCCGTCTATTTCTTCGTCATATTTTGAAAGAACAGTTTTTGGTTCGTCAAAATCCATTTCTCCAGGATCAATTCCATTGTAATGAAATGGTTTCAAATTTTTGTTAGCAACATTCTACAAACATTAAATTATTAGTAATAAAAGAATTTAAACAATTAATAATGTTTATTACAAATTCTATAAGAAATATATTTACAACAATAAGTTTTTAATCATTGAAATAATTCTTTTTTGCTTTATCTTCATAATATTTTAAACGTTATTTAAAATAAATCTAGCTAATGATTTATATAAAAAAAAATCAAGGGGTAGCTTAGGCACAAAACTTACATTCATAGACAAACTTAAGACCAATAACAGAACTTGGAGGAAAAAGATAGCTTGCATTGCTCAACTTTCAATGAAATACATCTGTGTTAGTCACACTCAGAATCTACCGCCCAAATAACTCCTGGTCTACCGTATTCTGAATTCTGTACTCTGAACTCAAATTCAGGTACTGTACCCCTAGTAACACTGACTGAACCCCTCACCATCAATGGCTGCGCCTTTATATGGATGGATAGGCAGAAATGCATGCCATAATGCATTACCAAACAAAAGCTTCATCAGACAAAGGTGCCTAATAGTTCTTTTTAATCTGATTTTTATGAAAAATTAGGGGCTAATATAAGAAGTTGAGGTATTAATATAACAAGTAAGGAAAAATAACTGTCATAATTGCAGTCATCCACTTGCAATCCTAGCAAAGCTGACATCCCTGCTAAGAGATTTTTGTTGTTACGAAGGCAGCTGTAACTGCTGTGTGAATAATATTTGAAATAACTGGTTATTTTATAGAGTTTTTCAAATAAGGTTAGAAATAATTTATTTCAAATAATCAACGAAATGATTATTCTTTATTAGTAATTAGAAATAAATCAGGGAATATATTTTTTTTCTTCTATATTTTTCAAAAATGTATACAGATAAGTATATACAGATGAGGCACACTGTCTTATTAAAAATTTGTATTTCTAACATTATTAGCAATAAATTATTTCATTAATTAATTTGTTTTAAAGCTTTTAATTCAATGATCTTTGATGCCTTGCTAAAGAGGAAGCAAAAAATTATCTTAAGCGCTTTCATACAAGGGGCAGCAAAAGTTTACTGAAAGAAAATAATGGAATTTGAAAAAAAAATCTTTTAAATATTATTATCAAACATTTGCTACAGAAGCCTTTTTCTTATGAGCTTATTTTCCTTGTTAAATCATAAGCATTGACAACGAAGAATTAACTTATATTAGAATGAAGAAAATGAATGCTATGACGGATGAAATCGTAGAAATTAATTTAAATATAAAGCATACGAGGTATGGCTATTAAATAACGAGACTGACGCTGTAAAACATTTTTTTGATTTCATACATATTTACTTATTATCACCTTCAATATACACCCCTCCTCTATCTCTACAACGCTCCATGCGAATCTTCCATTGTTTGAAACAGTGCTGGAAGTCTTCTTCTGTCAGCTCCGCTCCTCTTCAGGAGCGTGCCGCTTTCTCTTTCTCAGCTTCAACAGACTCAAAACTTGTTCCTTTTAATGCAGATTTCATCTTAGGAAACAGACAGAAGTCGCACGGTGCAAGATCCGGCGAATAAGGCGGATGCTCTAACACTGGGATGCTCTACTTGGCTAGAAACCTCTTGACAGACAATGCGGAATGAGCAGGCGCATGACTTGTCTTTCCACAATTCGGGTCGTTTTTTCCTTATTCTTTCACACAAGAACGTGAAGGTAGTAATGTTGATTAATAGTTTGTCCTTCAGGAACCCAGTAGTGAAGGTACACAATCCCATGCATATCGAAAAAACAATCATCATCAACTTTGAATTTTGATTTGCTCATTCGAGCTTTTTTGGCTCTCGATGAAGCTGGGCTCTTCCAGTGCATGGATTGGCGCTTCGTTTCGGGATCATAAGTAAAAAACCACGATTCGTCACATGTTATTATCATTTCCAATAAGTTTGGGTCATTTTCAATGGTATTTAAAGTGTCAGTACAAAGATTTTTGCGAGCTTCTTGTTGTTCAAACGTGAGAATTTTAGGCACCATTTTGGCACACACATTTTTCATGTTAAAATTGTTATGGAAAATTTGCCGTACATATTCTTTGTCAATTCCTATAGTTTCAGCAATCGCACGAATACTTAACCGACGGTCAGATCGAACCAGATTACCGATTGTTTCGATAATGCCATCCGTTTTTGACGTGGAAGGGCGACCCGGGCGTGAATCATCTTCAATGTCTTCTCGGCCATCTTGAAAACGCTTAAACCACTCAAAAACACGTGCACGCGATAACCATTCATGACCATACACTTCTTTCAATAAATTATAAGTTTCAGTAGCGGTTTTTCCAAGTTTCACGTGAAATTACACAACAATTCGTTGCTGTATTGTAACATTTTTCCGGCGAAACAAAAAAATGACTCTAATGCGAAGGAAGGCTACGGCTATACGGATGTGTTTACAGAAGCGAGAGATACATCACTCGAAAGAGAAGGCTTCACACTAAACAGCTATCGGTCGCTGGCGTTTGACGTTGCTGACTTCTTCTGTAGCAGCGTCAGTGTCGTTATTTAATAGCCACACCTCGTACTTCTTTAGTATAAACGTTTATGAAAGTAATTGGAAGTTTCAAAATTCAAACAAAAAACCATTACCTACCTTCTTATATCTTTCATCATCAATCATATTAACATTAACTAATGCATCTTCTTCATCAGCCAATACTTCTTTGTCCTTCAATGTTAAAATAACTGACTTCCCTTCAGAAAAACCATCCTACAGGAAAAATAAAATATATAATAATCATCTTTCAACCAATGATAACGGCAAATTAATTCAATTATACAAAATTATTTACCAAATCATGATCTACTTTAAGTCCTTTCAAATTGGCTGCCGTATAAGCAGCATTCTTTTCTCGCTTAATTTCATCTTCAATCAAGTCACCTATACCAAAAACTTCATCCATTTCGTCTAATTCTTTGGCCTGCAAAGTACAAATAGATTATTCAAACATGAGAAGAAGCTGAAATGGTTAGAAAATATATATTCCAGCACAACGATCGTCACATAAACTAGAAATATAACAAAAAAAATTGTAAAGAAAAATTAACATGATTTTTCATTTTATCATATTGTAAGATAAGTATTGCGCGATCGTATTTTTTTTTTCTATACAATTCTCACAATAATAAATAACAAATTTTCCTCAAAGTATTTTCATTAAATGCCCTCAATATTGCTAAGCAGTGAAACTTTATAGTAAAATAGTAATTTTAGAGAATGCAGAACGGAGAAGGCCCAGAATCCCAAAGAATAAATGTGATAGGCTAATTTCAATAGTTAATCCAGCAATTTTAAAGAAAATTGTACTGAAATGACACTTTAGAAGAAAGCTAATATATGGTTGTTCTTTATGGGAGCCCCAATAATAAATCTTTATTGTATTTTATTGGTATTTATAAAGAAAATCGCTAACAACAGAAAGAAAAAAAATCAGTCAAGTCGCATTTGCAGCTAATATATTTGTCCAAAACCTTAATGCCAGTGTTGCGGTATCTAAATGAGAATATCAAATTTGAGTTGATGCGTTTGGGGGGGGGAAGAGATAATTTGTCATACAACACAAACTGTGTGTAGTTTCAAAAATAATGTGTTAATGTTCTAGATATACATGTAACATATTTTATGGAACATGTTTTAATAAATCCTTGGCGTCTAGGTTATTTCTCACCAGGAATTTCTCTAAAAGACCATTCTCTAAAAACTTAAGAACTTTTTTCCTACTCAGAGGATCTCAGGTTATATTATATTTTCGGTGAATATTCAATTTCGGGAATTTGGTAAGATCGCAATACTTCCTCTAACTGAGAAAGCAAAAAAAAGTTAAGACGGAAATTTATGATGACAGACTGTGCAGCTCAGGATAAAACTTTTCGTATGGATGAGGAGTGATTTATACTTTTTACCAAAAAGTTGGAAAAAGAATTTCATTTACAATAAAATAAATATAAATTTTAACAAATGTTTACCTTCTGCTCGGCCTTAAAACGTTCTTCCGTAATTTTCCTACTTTTCTTAACCCAGGCAGAGGCAGATTCATCATCATCGCTTGCTTGGGCAAGAGTTGCTATACTGGATAATTTTTTCTCTATTTCTCGTTTTGCCTTTCTTTCAGCCAACCTTTCTCTAATTTTCTCAGTTTCCTTTTTATCACCCAAGTTCTCTATCAATATAATTAATATGTAATATTAAACACAAATATTTCTGTATGTAATTATAAAAATACGCTTTGCGCAAATTACGAAAACAAAAAAATATTTAAAAAAAATTTAAATTGCAATACAAATTTTTTCAACTTTTTTATTAAAAAAAAAAAAAGAAAAGAATTAGAATAATCTATTCCTGCAGACGCAATTATTAGAAAGAACTTATTTATTAATTTACCTGCTGGTTTATGTACAAATTCTTCCGAACCACTGGTAATAACTGTGCCTTGTTTAGAAGCATTTTCCGTTTGTGAAGAAGGTGGTGCTGCTTTAGGCATAGCTAAAGGTTTCAAACCTAATTTTGCTCGAAGGGCATTTGTTTGTTCTATAGAAAGACTATTGTCAGAGGAAGCGGATATAGTAGGCGGTGGAGGTGCCGGTGGATTTTCTGGCGAAGATATTTTTGGTGGAGGTGGAACCTTCGGAGCAGGTGGTGGTGATAATTCATTTTTTGAGATCCTCGGAGCTGGAGGCGGTACGTACACCACATCATCTAAAACAAAGAATGATAATCAATAAAAAATATATATATCATAACAAAAAATTTGATAATCTTTCAGGAATCACCTTTATTAAATTTATTAAAGGAATTCCAAACAATCGTTTATTTTGATTCGAAAATTGGTTCTGATTAATAACTTAATAAATAATGTAATACTTTAAATTGAAAACTATATCTCATTATCATGATGTGTAAGTGAAAGAATTTGCATTCTTTAATCATTTAAGTTTTCAATTCAAAAAATGTTTCATATTTTCGCAAACATGAGGAGATAACTCATTGGGCATTATTTAATACAGTTGTAAAATTCAATAAGTTTCAATTTTATATGGGTAATATAAAAAAATAGACTATATTATAATTATATAAAAAATATTATATATATTTACAAAATGATTTTAAATATTTATATAAAAAATAAATTTCTTACTGAATGAGCGTCATGCTCAACGGATCGAAAAATTCAATGAAATTTTAGCAAGACTGTTTTCCAACGATTGAGATGGAATCTGCAATTTATTTCAATCGGAAATCGCAAATGGTCTTATATGTAACATGATGTGCAAAATCAAGCGAATCTTCTTCATCGTGTTCAAGAAAGTATATAAACATATTTATGTAATAATATAAATATTCATAAAAATAATTTTGTAATCGTAGGGGACAGACCGCTCGCACCAAAGGCCGGGGGCCATACTTAAATTAAAAATTCTCTATCTGAGAAAACTTAACTTCTTATTCGATAATTTTGAAAAGTTACTGATAAAACAACCTACAACTTAGTCAAAGCAATTTTAGGCTTTCTATCTAGATTAGATTAGATTGGGGAGGACCACGCCTCATTCCATTACGATCTTCATTGAGAGGTCTATTGTGGATTCCCCCGGATTTTTAGTACATCCTTCAGCTTTGCTCTCTTAATCAGGCCTAGCAAAGCTGAAAGTGGCTCCGTCATGAAGCTCGTGGCTTCGAGAGTACTAGTCCCCAGTTGAAGAAACCTTGTTCTCAGTCCGGCACACTCACAAAGGATGTGTACCGGAGTTTCCTACTCGGTCCTACAGAAACGGCATAATGCGTTGTCTGCAAATAATAAATGGTGCATGTGCCTTATTCAGCCTGCAATGCCCTGTTAGTAGACCCACTATTAGACAGAAGAAGACAGGCCCACTTCTCCATCCATGAAGGGAATCCCAGTGTAAAAACAGAACAACCCTTACACTAATACCTCCAAATCTCTCTCTCTCACACACACACGCGCGCGCGCGCCTTCAGATGCTGCTTAAGTGTGCAATTACTTCGGTTTGGCATATCTACAGATTGACCATTAAACAAAAAACACAATTACACAAGCACACTTGTTACATTATCAAGGGAGGCACAACTGGTCTTCAAGATCGCAAGGGATTTGGCGTTTTCCTTTCCATATCTGTTAAAAATGCATTTTTTATTTCTGAGTAATCCTGAGTAGAAAATTTTCGTTATTTCATTCAGATCTCCAAATATTGTAGATTGTAGATTTTTGTAGGGGATTATTGCACTGCGACCTGAAAGATCTATTGTGCCCCCCGCCACCCCGAGTTTTCTCCAATGCACAGCCGGCCTCCAAGCAGCGTTCTCTAGCTACAGACAACGCTGCCGATCACCGGGCAGTGAGGTGTAGAGGCTCCTAGGAAGAACAAATCTAAGAGCAGCATGCAGGATTCGAACCCGGGACCTCCGCGTTGCTAATCCAGCGCGCTACCCCTGAGCTAATCTCTTCCTTCTCTCTTGGCTTTCGCCAATTAACTAGGGACGGTGACCCTAGTTTGTGTACTGTGTTTGTCCTTGTCTGTAAAGTGTAGAGTGTATGTAGTTTAAGTGTATTGTGTACTGCTCTGATGAAGTGCATGAAGTTCTGAGCTGAGCTAACCCGTGGGGTTGCTACTCCCCAAGTAACAGCATGCAACAGATACCCTTTGCGGGCTGTCTCGAAATATATATGATAATGAGATAAATGTATGTACAGTCCCTTCCATTTAAATTATAATTTTTTTTTTTTATATTTAAGGAGCGTCAACATCTTTGGTCATTGGCAGAATTATAAATGAAACATGATATAAGACATTCAACGAAATATATATGAATTACAAAATTCCTCTAATTTTCCTATATGAGGCAGAAGTAATTAATGTCTATAGAAATGTAGAAAGCAGATGAAAAGTAAACCATCTCAGATTTTAGTAAAGCCGTTTAACTCGTACCATACTTAAAAATTTTATCTTTACATTTAAACCCCATACTTTGTATACTTTTTTTTAGAGTAGTGATTTCAGTTGTGATGGATGCCAGAAATATAAAAATACATTTAATTTTAAATAATCAAAAATATCAAGAAAAATGTAACATTCCCTTGCAAAAAGGGATTATTCAGGTAGAAGACTACCACTGTATTTAGAGTTCATGAACCTAGTTAGCATTATCTACCCCTTCTTCTCACAGGAGAAGATTTGAACGAACAATTAGAAGAGATTCTTTCAACAGTCTGTGGTAGATAAGCAGAACACTTCAAGAATCAGTGCCAGATATAAGTTAAAACATAAGAGTTTATTCCAACTAATTTCGGTATACTTATAAGCATACTATTGCGATATTGTAAAGATTAAATTCTTTTAATGAATAATATATTTATTTCAAAACACTGGTGCTCTCTTGATTATTACTATACTACTCTCTTAAACATATATACTTACAAGCCCTTTACTGAACCGCTCACGCCACAAACTACAACTACACCTCAACACATCACTCCAATTACATTTCACTGTCTTTTATATCTTACAACTGTATAACTAAAATGGTTGAGGCCGTAATACATCTAGATACGTAAATTGATGCATGCTTTATATTAATAAATAAATAAAAAATCTGGTGTGAAATACTCATAAGATACTGCAGATAATACAATCAGAAAATTGACAAATTTTCATTAAACTTCAATACTCAGTTATCCTAACATAAACACAGAAGTGGTGGGTATGCACGTACTATACATGATAGATAGTATTCTAATTATATTATTCCCCAGAAAACAGCGACAATAACTTGAACAAATCCCACTAAAATTTGAAATCTACAGACACAGTTTCCCAGAACCCCTAAATGGATGTTCCTGACGTAGGGTTAAGGTTTTCTCTAAAGTATCACTTCATTACAATGTATGGTTCAACCACCTATATTATACTAATATACATTTTAAAAACACTACTAGATTTCAAAATTTGAGGAAAATAGTTAAGCGTTATAGTTTGAAGTGACATTTATTTTCTTGTGTTCAGGTTGGTTGATTTTATAGTGACTGAGCCAGTGGAAGCTGTGTTTTTTCGTACCAGTTTCTTGTTAGTCTATTTTCATCTGTTATTTTCAGGACGATAATTGTTTATCTCTAAGATAATCGAGTCTATCATTAATTCATTAACAATGAGGAAAGTGTTGTCTTAATAAACTTATACCAGGTGTACATGATTTTCTGAAACGGTTAGCAAGTCTTTCATAAGAATCTCACTTAGTATTACGCTAATGTCTCCCATTTGTAGTCCATGTTTTTATTTTAGATAGTGCCTTCATATGTAAAATATCTGCTGCATCAGTGTTAGCATGTCTAAAATGGACTTTTCTCCATAGAAGTTTCAATGCCGATTCCAGTTCTTTCTTTATTTCAATGACTTTGTCTAAAGGGGGGGAAAGTAAAGTACGTTTGCTATCCGTTTCCGCCCAAGAATGAGATCGTGTAGTTGGATGTAATGCCTATCTGAAAAAAATCTGGTATAAAACATTCACACAAACTTACTTACACCAATTAATATAATTTAATTAATACATTTTCTTTCAAATTGTAATGTCTT
>JAAEAF010011032.1:0-26181 GCA_011037195.1 Triatoma infestans
CCTCAAAACGGATATTTCCGGTGAACACTCAATATCGAAAATTTGACACGATTACAAACTTTCTCTTACTAGGAAGTAAGAGAAAGTAATAATCCAAAATAATTCTACTAGCAAAACAATAATAGCTGATATGTCATTTTGTTAAACTAATGATGATTTATATATACGAGGTGTGTAAATTAAGTAATGAGACTGATTTTTTATCTTTTTTTTATTCAAATAAAATTACAATTCAACATTGTCCCCTTCAAAGTAACTACTTTGGGAAGCCACAACAACGCTGAAGACGATTCTTCCATTCGTCATAGCAGTGCTGGAACTCGGATACTGGAATAGACTTCAGTTGGTCGGTTACGGCTGTTTGAATATGATACAATGTTCCAAAATGACGTCCCTTGAGGTGATTTTTCAATTTGGGGAACAAAAAAAAGTCACATGGATCAAGTCGGGTGAATAAGGAGACTGAGGAGCCACAGGAATGTTATTACTGGCCAAATACTCATTAATAGAAATCGCGGTGTGAAAGATTTTTCGGAATCATTTTTGCACAAATTTTTCTCATCCCCAATTCATTAGTCAAAATTTGATGAACGGTTGTGTGAGTCAAATTCAACTCTTCGCCGATCATTCGGACTGTCAAACGACGATTTGAACGCACGAGATCGCGGATTCTGCCAACATTTTCGTCGGTTCTTGAAGATGAAGGCCTTCCGCTGCGAGGCTCGTCTTCACTTGATTCCCTTGCTTCTGCAAACGACTTAAACCACCTAAAAACCTGTGCTCTCGAAAAAACATTGTCTCTATAGGCCTGGCATAGTTTTTCAAACGTTTCCGTTGTATTGTGCCCAAGTCTGAAGCAAAACCTGATAGCACAACGTTGCTCGTAATTGATGTCACTCATTTTTAAAACGCACTGAAAAAACCTTGCTCACAAAAAAAGTCACCTCGGACAGTGCAATACTGAAAACTCTAGTATTTTCAAATTTGCACTGGACGTGTATCAGATGTTTACTTGCCCTACCACGCATGCGCCGTGTCTCTAGTGTTGGCAGATCGAACACTAGAAAATCAGTCTCATTACTTAATTTACACACCTCGTATATAATACATAATACATAAAATTGTATAATAAAAAAGAAAGAAACATAAATGAAAGATGTTCATTAATATAAAAAATAAGAATAACATTTATTTAAAATTGGATTGGCGATTATGATGAATGATATTAAAAATACATAATATACAAAATAAAAATCAAATAAATTATTATAAAGTTAGCAAACAAGACTTTTGTGTGGAATATGTATATAAGACATAAATATATAAATAGAAGTGAACCATCTCTCCGATATATATATATATATAAAAGCCAATTACTATACACCTAGTTGATTGTGGCTACCGGCTACTACTAGGGACATAGCAGTAAATAAACTAGTGACTGATTTATGCGTTACTATAGTTTGAAGGGCCTGCTTTCCAGATAAGCAGCTCTCTTGGTTTGGCAGTGTCAGCAACGGCGCCCAGGGCGACCTCTTCCCCTTATTAGTGGCTCACACACATACTAACTCTCTTACACGCTACACATCTCTCACCATAGCCTAGCGTAGTATGTTCCAAAGTTACAACTAGATATGACGTTAAACAGAAACCAAAGACTCCTTTCATAACCATTCTTCATCCAACTTGCATGTTCTCTATTTTTATTATTAGCAATTTGTTGCTGACATTCTTAACGGTTGCCTTTTTTGTATCTATATTTTTTTTTGTTTGATAGATACCAGAGGTTGTTTAGGTTTTTATTATTATTATTATTATTATTATTATTATTATTATTTTAGCACTCATTCAGTTATAACATGCCAAGAAAAATGTATGCTTTAAAGAACTCTTACCAGTGTATGAAAATATTTCAATTTAGAACAAAGAATCACGTTGCTTGCATCGGTAATATACTCGCCAATCTACTAAAATCTTAATCTGCTACAATATAAAAAAAAAACTATATCCAAATCAGCAAGCCTTAAAGGTACAAAAAAAATATCAAATGCCAATATGCAAATCCTTGAAATTTTTCTGCTTCACTTTAAAACGAAAAAAAAATTGCCTTACTGCGTTACTGTAGTTGAAGGGCCTGTTTTCCAGATAACCGGCCGGTAGCCGGCTATTTTATTTCTTCCTGACGGTTTCCGATTTTCATCCATTGTCATAGTAAATTCACCAAGTTCGTGTAGAGAGTTCACTTTACGGTAATGTTTTTGTTACACTCACACTTGTTGCTTGTCATACAATGGTTGAGAATTTACTCTGACGGTGGATGAAAATCCACCAGGTCAGGAAAAAAATAAATATGCATGCTACTCCGGATAACATACCAGATAATAACATATGCGTTTACACCTACCACATTTAGTTTATGGCCAGCATAACTAAACGTGTGTAAGCATTGCAAGTTTAATGAAAATTTCTGGATAAAATTGTGTAAATTGCTGTAACATAGAGTTCCTGTTCATTGACGTAAAGGTTTCATTTGAATCTACCTAACATGCTAATTTCGCGGAACATCTGAGTTTCCGACACTGTCATGCGGTACATAACAAATTGGATATGATTGTATACTCTGTTAGGTGGAGAGACAGACAGCCGGACCAACAAGTTAAGCTAACCTTGCCTACAAAGCCCTATCCGTCACTCTCCGATACAAAAATTGCTCTATAGTAGAAGTCAGGTATATTAATACATTTGTTTAAGGAGGACGTAATGCAGTCCACCTGAATCCAAACTGTCAGTTCGACACCCACATTACAGTTACCTAATATTGTTCGCAATAATTATTGTTAAATTGTTATATTATAATTAATGACAATATTTCTGTAATAACAATACTACAATAAAGTAGTTGTATAAATTATAAAATTAATTCTATTTACTAGTATCTTTAATTTATTAAATACAAGTGCACGAAGAGTTTGGGTGTTAGTATATACTGGCCGCTACTAGAGTGCACTACTGCTGACAAACCCATAGCTGTTTGTGGATAGTTCATACTAGTAGAATTTCTCATTCTTCCATGTCATGAGAATTGAAGGGTAATGAATAAACACTCTCTGAATAACCATTAAAAAAAGGCGAATATAAATTCGGTAGTGTAAACCGGAAGAGCGTTTCAACTGAACTGAAAGCTTTGGTATACTAATTCTGAAATTTGTCAATTACAAATTTGTAATCTGCACTAAGAGAAAGTTGTCTGTGTGTTTGACACCAGATTGTTATGGAAAAAGTTTCAAATGAAAGTGATAAATTATTGTGTGTGTAGATAGTTTATGCTGTTTACTGAAAATATAATGAGACGTTATCAGGAGAAATGTCAATTAGTGAAAAAAAAGAGAATAAATGTCAGTTAACACACATTTCCGATTGATAAATTCCGTCCGAACCTTTCGTGTCAGATGTGGTTGTGGTACCTAGAATAGTATAAAGAAAGGTGCCTAGGCCAACTATCATTATGACCCACCAAATGGATCTATTGTTGAACCCTAGGTTAATTTGGAGCGGTGTGTGAAAAGATTTCAATTTAGAACAAAGAATCACATTGCTCGCATCGGTAATTCTATAACTCGCCAATCTACTAAAATCTTAATCTGCTACAATATTAAAAAAAAACCTGGTGTGAAACATTCACACAACTCTCTCTTACTCAAGTTCTCCAAATTATAATTGATAAATTTTTATAGTTTGTGTACCGAATTTAATGAAATTCGTCGAAAACTGAAAAAACTGTTCAGTAAAAGCGCACTTCCGGTTTACTAATTTTCTTGAAACTCGGAATTTTGGCCATGTATTTATTTCTAATTAATTTTGTTTGGATGATAGAATTGTATAATCAACTATGATAGCACTTTAGAGAAAAATATAACCCCACACCTCCCCTAAAAGTGCCCTTAAATAAATTTTCCCAGAGAAATCTTTCAAATAAAATTTGTAGATGTTTGCATATTTAGTTTATATACGAAGTTTCAAGAAAATCGTCGGAGCCATTTTTGAGAAAATTGCGAAAAAAAGAAAAAAGTCATTTAGTAAAATGGTAAAGTAAACGCACTTCCGGTTATCTGATTTTTTTCAAACTCGGAATTTCAACAATATATTTAATTCTAATCAACATTATTTAGATGACAGAATTATATAATAAACTGTAATAGCACTTTAGCTGAAAACCTAACCCCACCCTCCCCCCAGACGTGCCCTTAAATCAATTTTCCCGGAGAAATGTTTCAAATAAAAGTTGTAGCTCCTTGTATATGTAGTTGATGTACTAAGTTTAAAGAAAATCGTCGGAGCCATTTTTGAGAAAATCGCAAAATAGTAATATATCCAACTAGTAATGTGATACTTCCGGTTGAGGAATTTTGACAGATAACGTACAGTCAGATCTCACGGTGATACCTAAACGGAATATCAAGATTCAATTTTCTACGGTTTTTCGTTTTTGAGCTATGCTGTTCACATACATACATACATACATACGCACGCACGCACACATCATTTGCTAAAAGCCACTTTTTGGACTCAGGGGACC
The DNA here is from genome assembly GCA_011037195.1 of Triatoma infestans. Classification (NCBI taxonomy): domain Eukaryota; kingdom Metazoa; phylum Arthropoda; class Insecta; order Hemiptera; family Reduviidae; genus Triatoma; species Triatoma infestans. The sequence goes on from JAAEAF010011032.1 coordinate 4,577, forward strand.
TCAAAACGGATATTTCCGGTGAAAACTCGATATCGAAAATTTGACACGATTACAATACTTCCTCTTACTAGGAATAAGAGAAAGTAAAAAACATCAAATGCTAATTTGCAAATTCCTTGAAACTTTTCTGTTTCACTTATAAACGAAAAAAAAATTGTCTTATTGCGTTTGTCCATTTCCAAATAGAAAAAATTTCACCTCACTTTTAATAAGCTTTTGTTATTATTATAAATACAGAAACTGTACATTCTACTGGGATAGCACTTATGATTAACTGATTTTGACTAAAACCTTTCTGTCAAATCATCTGAAGATAACCTACACTTTTGAACTGTTATTTTTTTCTGTTTTGATTTATACATGTTTCCATAAGCACATATTCCTGACAATATATATATATATTCTGTTCAAATTCAATAATCTCTGACATAATACTTCCTCTCACACACAGTAGTAACAGAAATTTTTCCTCCAAACATAACCTTCAATTATTTCAATTTCTGCCATCAATTAATAAATTATAGGTTAGCTAAATAACACTATTTCTACCAAAGTGTCAAAGAGACCCATTTTAAAATTTTACCTTAAAATACTTTTTTTAAGATTAATGATTTTTCTTAAATTGACTTTTTCTCTAATTATTGTGTATAATACACACATGTTATACCTATTTCTATCGTGGGTTGTTTTTTTTAATGACACCTTAAAGCACAAAATTTAGAGTCAAAAAAGTACTCATGTTTTTTTTAAGTACTAAAAGATAAAGAACAAGTTGTTTTCAATAAACAAATTAAACAAAAACAATTCTAATAAGAAATGCATATCCGAAAAATCAAAGCTAATAAATAATCAACTAATCAAACTAAATCAAATCTAATAACTAACCAACAAGTGTGAGTAACAAGTATCAGAAACATTACGTTGAAGTGAACTCCTCTACACGAACTTGATTATTGCTCTGACGATGGATGAAAATCCGAAACCATTCAGGAAGAACATAAATATGCATGCTACGACGGATAAAATACCAGATGCTAATAACTAACGTTTAGAATTATTTACATAAAGCAGAATAGAGATTCAGAAAGTGAATTTTTTAAGAGCATTCGAAGCATTGAAAGATGTAATTTAAGAGGAAGATTAAATTAATTAAATTAAATAAATGTTCACAAGTAAAGTTTGCATGAATAACATAAACAAGCATTAAGTCAAATCCTCTTTAGAACTTTTTGAATAATGTTTGACGTGTAATATTATATCAAACAATTCTGAATATAACTATAATAATTTTCATTAATATACATAGTTAATCTTCAATAAAAGTACTAAGGAATCATATGGAGTATTTTGTTATCCTTTTAATTACAATTTATTTTTTATCAATGTAAAAAATATGCAAAAGCAAATAATGTGCTTATTTGCGAAAGAAATATGTAAAACAAACAAGCCAAAAATTAGTTGGCTGGGGCCAAAGAAACTTTTAATTTTTAAAAGTTTATTCGACGTTTCGGACACCTTCCTCAGGAACTATATAAAAAAAAAATAGAACATTTCACGATTAAAAAATCTTAAAACCATATGATTCTTGTTAAGTATGAATAGAGAGTTAAATGTTGGAGGTCACTGTTTGGTTATGGAGTAAGTATGCTTGCAAAGAAAACAGAGAAGGGAAAATTTACAAATTGGAAAGAATGAGGACTGGAAGAAATGAAAAACAAATAGTAATTATAAGAGAAATAAATGAGTAGAAATAGATTAGGAAATGGGTGGAAGGTGCAGAAAGTTAGTAAGTGTAATTTAGTGAGGGAGGACCTTTTTTGAGGAAGTGGAAAATGTTGTAAGAAGAGGTAATGACTTTTAGTAGTATTTTTTATCACACAATTAACTGTAATTTTTGTTTATGTAGTTCCTGAGTAAGGATAGCAAAGGTGTCCGAAACATCCAATAAACAAAAATAAAAAGTTTCCTCATTGGCCCCAGCTAACTAATTTTTTGCTTGTTTGATTAACAACGGCCAAACATACTATTGTTTATATTGAAATACATAAAGCCTTACCAAATTACATTGAATTTACAAAAAACAAATTCATCAGATTGTTGTATCCATATCAGAAAATTAAAAGAAAAAAAAAGGCAAACATCTTTTATATTTTCAAAGCTGGTCTTTGACTTGTAGAATTTTTATAGTAAGAAAGGCAAAGTGGACTTAAATTTCAGGAATGCAACAAAGCATGGCGGAAAAAACATCAAAAAAGAAAAAGTATTATATACAGCAATATTTTCTTGGAATTATGAGATTTAACTTGCTTTCAAATTGGAAATTTACTGAATTAACATTCCCAACAATTCAGGGATATTGGAGACCGATAATATCTCTCACAAATAACCCTGTATTGGGCAGTAAGATTATCGTTTTTAGGAGACAAGTTATTTACATTTGAATCTCAGTTATTTCTATTGAAGCTGGGTTTTGGTATTTAACATTTAGTTTATCCTCTACAATAATAATCAGCAAGTTTTTAAAAAAAAGAAACAGAATTAGAAATGAAATTTTCTTATATCACCTTGAGGAGTTTTGAAGGTCGTATTATGTACATTTTTATGTCACTTCAGACTTTCAGAATTCAATATTTTATCACCGTATAGATTACGAACTATCAATAAAAATATTCCGTTCAATTTATATTCAAACTACACTCACCATATTGCGCAAGTACTATTACAAGTTCACATCAAAAGAGATAAGGTTAGAATGAATGGTTACCTATTATTCAGTGAAGATTAAAATGACCTAATAAAACTTTATAAAAAAAATACATCGCTACCTCAGAACAAGACTGTCACAACTAAAAAAAAAAATCCAATTCGTGCTGAACTCTTAATGAGAATGGTAATATATGCTTTTTTTTTATGGAAGAGTGTCACAATCGTTACTTATAATTCTAGCCACCAGGGAACAGATGATTCGGTCTTCCATTGCACGAAAAGGTTACTCAATTTTTTTCAGTACTGGAACATATAAGTTGTGCATCATAACTTGAGATGGTGATATGCTTTGGTTTTCTAGAAAAGTGTCACATTTCAAATTCTAGTGTTACTTAAAAACCGTGGTAATTATGTGCTGTTTTTTTGTGTAAACTGTTACATTTCTAATTCTGCCAGTCTTCTTAAAAAAAGTAAATACAGACATGATTCTTTTGTTTTAATAGTGCAACATTTTAAGATATGACACTTTTATTATAAATTCAGAATAATTTCATAGTTTTATTTTGACTTAGATCAGGCTTGCTTAAAATTCTTCAGGCAGGCTTAATTAATGAATTCAGGTTAATCTCATAATTTTTATTTTCTACTTAGGACAGTTTCACTAAAAATTGGCCATGCTATTTGCATTGAGATCCTTATCATTCTTATCTGAATTTAATTTAAACCGTTAAAATAAAATAAATTATTGGGTCTTGCAAGTAAATAAATTAAAAACCAGAAAAGAGAAATAAATGATAACAAATGAATGCTAAAACAAGGTTTATTGTTGCAGCTAAAAAACAATGTCGCACTTTTCAAGAGGACAGTTAATTATGGAGTTAGCTATAATAAAAATGAAGCTAAAAAAGTTTGGAAGGTTCAATCATCCTTAGGCAAATCAAGTATGTACCAAACAGAGGTGTTTTTTAGTCAGTTCATTTTTCAATGGCCCTGGAAATTAGCCATATATTGCTTAATAATTGATCTGTTTGTTATAGTTCTGCTGGAAGATTCAATTCAACTACCTTCAGACACAGTTAATAGCCGCCTTGAGGTATCAACTAGTGAAGCTTGCAGCAGCAGTCAAATTCAGCAAGCTTCAGACAAATCAACTGTGTACCAAATAAACCTGTATTTTTTAGACAGCGTATCTTTCAAAAACCCACGTAAATTACTTATGTAAATACTAAGAAAACGTTTTGTTTGTTAATTTGTACAGTTCTTCAGAAATCAACTAATACAGAGTGTAGTAGCACTAGCAGCAGTGAATTCAGATGCTGACCCCACCTATGCCAGCAACACATCTAGCTCTGATTCTGAATCAGCTGCCCATCCCAACCCTGAAGATAATCCTACTAAAAAAAAATCCATTTCCTACTAAATTGCAGAATAAAACTCGAAAGAGAGTAAGACATAATGAGAAATGGTACAGTAATGAAAACAAAATGTTAAGGAATAGGGGAAAAGCGTACCAATCTTTCAAGGAAATGACCAAAAACAATGGGACAATAACAAGAACATGTAACTCGCAAGGCTCGTTCTTTGCTTCCACCTTCAGGAGAGAAATGTAGATTACAATGCTCTAAAAAACTTAACTTTAATGAAAGATTTATAATTTTTAATAAATTCTGGGAAATGGCAGAGCTACAGAGGCAACGGGATTTCATTGCATCTTGTATGACAGCAATTAAAACAAAATATGGAAAAGAAACTGACAGACGACGTTTGAATAATGCATATCACCTAACCCTCAATGAAGAAAAAATAAGAGTTTGCAAACAGTTCTTTGCAGCCACTTTTGGAATAAATACTAGACTTCTATTTACTAACTTTTAGAAGATAAAAGAAATTTAAGTACCAATGTCTTAGGGGAACATGAATTTGGCAAATTACATTAAAAATAAATGGTCAAACAAAATTTACAAGAAAAACTCATCTTGCAAAAAGTTGAGTAAAGCTTACACACAAAATAAAGGTGTATCAAAGTCTGTAAAGGATGGTCTGTTAAAACGTGTATATAAAAAAATAATACCAAGGTATTATTCCTCACTTTTGAGAACTTGTACTCATTTTTTTTTACTTAATTTGTTTATATATATATATATATTTTTTTTTGTATTTTACTTTGTTCTGAACTATGAGCTTACAAAAAATGGCTAAACGGATTGTTTTGGAACTTTGAATGCTCTTAGGTTATTATTCTAAATCAAATTCTCTATTAATCAGAACTTGAAAACAAAAACAATGATACAGCTTCCGCTAATATACTAGGTAACGAATTTTTTTAAAATTTTATGTTTATTTTATTTTAAATTATTGCAAACCAGTCCGTTTAGCCATTTTTGGGTAATGCTGTGACGAAAAATATCTATTTTACTTTCATAGTAGTTTTTTATATAATATTTTTATATTTATACAAATAAAATTCGGTTTGTTTTCTAATGTGGGTATTTCAGAGTATTACTTTTCCTACAATATTGTCACAAATTAAAAATTCGATCAAAAAACATGTAAGAAAAACTATCACAAGTCGTAACCCTTAAGGGCTTTAAAGGTTGCAATGAATGTTGAAAGCTACTTAAAATTTGTTTAACAGTAAGTATTATTATTAACTGTGCAAAAGACTGTTGCTTTAGAAGTTGTCTAAATATAAAAAGTGGGTTGCCTTCAAGTATCAGTAAATTTCAAATTTTTTGAGTTGTGACAATCTTGTTCTGAGGTAGCGACTTATAAAAATATAGTAAATACTTTTTCATACACCAATTCTTTGGCAATAGGTGTCACACTAAAGAACTATTATGTTAATTTTATTCAAAATCTTTATTCCTCACCTACCACACAACTTATTAAATAAATAATTCATAACAAAAATTCATATCTCGAGTAAATCCTTTATTGATCCATAGCTTTTATAAGTTATAGAAAATTATTAAATGACGGCTATTTTGATCTAAAATATAGTGAAATCATTTATCAATCAAAAGTTGATATTTATTATAAACAAATTTATTCAGAGTAAATTGATGGGATATTAGGTATTTTCTTATAAAACGGATTCCCAGTAGAATTAAATTATACATTATAACTTACTCTTAAGGCGGGTTTACAGGATTCATTTGATTGATTCAGTTTGGTTGGATGAAGAGATAAACCGTATAAATATAATTTCGATGAAACTGATGATTGAAATGAAGTTGGACTATGTTCTAATTCATTGATCAATCGATGGAAACATCCATTGAAACCAGCAGATTGAACGGTGTAAACAGTCTGGCAATGATGATGTGCAAATCAATTGTTTTCTGGTAGGTTTCACTGAGGTAGGTTATTTTTGCTCTTTGGTTGTTGTTTATAGTTTTTGTATCTAAACCATGTTAAGATTGTGTCAAAAATAAAAGAAATTGTAATAAAAATGTCTACAAACACGGAAAAAATACCTAATATTAAAAGGAAAGACGAACACACGTCAATTAAACTAAATTTATATATGGACAGGCCAAATCAAACAGAGTCGGAAGACAACATAAACAAGACAAATGCATATTAAGAAATTGTTGATGAACTGTCCATTGATCTCCTTAAGACAAAAATAAAAACAATCCGCACAAGTTATAAAAACGAGTTCAATAAAGTTATGCAATCGGAGAAAAGTAGTGCGGGTGTATAATTTGTAATGCGTCATAGATGGCACACAGTCCTTCTGGCAAAAAATTTAGAAATAGTGCACATTCGCACACGATAAAGAGCGTCTAAACTGCTGAAACATTCACCTACCGCTAAATACCGCAATGTAATCTGCAATTTTACTTTTGCCGGGATACTTTTTCTCATTGTTGTGTCTTGCTTTAGAATTTTTGGTGCCACTAGAAAGAAGGTGATGAAATTGCTCTACGGACATCCTCAAATGATTTTTGAAGGTGTCAAGGTCTGTCCCATTCATTCAACAAACTTATTGATGCACCAATTAAATTTCGCCTTCGAATCCATTCTCTAACCCACCAACGTCTCTTTTTTCTGTTTGATTTTTTCCTAACATTTTTCTGATGTATCAGTGATAGTCTTGGAAATACACGCACAACATCTAGCCAAGTTTTTTCTCATGACCGCCATTTTCAAAAGAAAGAAAACCAAGCAAAATAAGGTACAGAGCTTAAAAAAATATGTGTCTACAAAGCAAACACATTCTCATTCGCACAGTCTATCAGTCAGCGCCATTTTTTTTCGCTGATTGGTTCAACTTCACTGAACTTGTAAACAATAAACACTTCAATTAAATTAAAAAAATAACTGTTTTAAGCCAACTGAATCAATCAAATTGACTCGTGTAAACCCGCTTTAACAGGAAGAATTTGAATTGTGTCACATTTTCGAAATTGATTTTCCACGAAATTCATGTTTTGAAGTCCCATTAGTCTGAAAAAGTGGTTTTTAGAAACTGGTCTGAGTGTGTGTGTATGTGGAAGTTGAAGCTTGATACTTCGTTTAGGTGCTTCCAGTTGATGAGGCAACAACGTTTTAGTTGAAATCGGTAGGCCAGAAATTTTACTCAAGAGATTTTTGTATTTTACGATTTTCTTGAAAATGACTTCCTATAGAGCACAATTTCTGGATATTATATGATTCTATCGTCTATATGATATTAACAGGAATTTAGTGTGTTGCCAAAATTCTGAATTTGAAGAAAATTCATTTATCTGAAGTGGACTTTCTTCACCTAATTATTTTTCGGAGCTATAAAATTTTATTTTATTACTCTATTATTTATTATTATTATTATAATATAAAATTTTAAGCTATATGAGACAATTGTTAGTGAGTGGGAAATACAGCTATAAATATATAAATAAATCAGACATATGTATGTAAATTACACTAGGAAAAAGTCGTGTGAGATTTTAAAAACTGTTCACTGCAGATTCTCTTTTTTTATAGGTTTGTAATAACCAATAACACTACAGCTTAAGAGAAATACTAAATTGTTGTAATATACTGAAATGTAATTGGTGTGTTTAGTTGTAGTAGTTAGTTGGTGGAGCACAAACGGCTTAGTAAAAGGGTTTGTAAGTATATATGTTGAAAAGAGAAGTAATAAGAAATATTATGAAAACACTGGTCGGCAATTTAATCCAATTACGCAGACGCTTTGAAAAATATAATTTTTCCCAAAGTAGTAATTCTCTTCTTTCCCAAAATGTACAAGATTAGTGGAAAAGATATGGGCATCGATGCTGCTGTAGAATATTTACTTGCTCAGCAACAATTAGCCACAGTGTTTCCTGAAACCTTCGCGGATAGAATTAGACATATCCAGTCCGCCGTTAGTTTAAAAGCTCAGGCTAACCCACTCGGGGCCTTACATTCTATTTTAGACAAACTGGCCACGGATGCGTTCCTAAGTCACTTCCTCAACCACATCGTAATGAGGTACGAACAAAGCTACCTCAAATTAGACGAAGCACTTCCTTGTGCTAATGCCCTAAAAGAAGTCCAGGCTTAGATTTAGTATCATAGAATACTCTGCAAAAACAAATGCATGTATGTTGAATACATATCAAAAACGGAATCTTATAGAAAAAAATCAGCTCAAGAAGCAATTAATTGCAAAGAAACTTGACAATTACAGTAGTGTTTAAATGTACAATTAAATAAAATAGGATCGTTTTAACTAGTTTTATCTCATTTGAGCTATTTTTATTATAATTTCATTGGCATTTCTTTGGTTGTAGATTTCCAATAAGTTATTATAATGACATTTATGGTTGCTAAGCCATAAATTTTCGATCTTATAAACTAAAAAATACACCCACAAGAGTCCAAGAACCATAATAAATTAAATAAATTATTGTCTCAAAGAGCAAATGTTAAAAGTAATTCTTCCATCAAGAAAGTATTCAAATACAATTTTAAATTTATTTTAAAGGAATGGTATAAGGAATTGATTTTAACAAAATCTGTTTGGAACAGAGCCCACTTATTCTGATTACAATCTATACTTACAAGTATTATTTCTTTGCATTCCAATCCAAATTAATTCTATGCGAATGAGGGAGAAACAGAGTCTAATTAAAATTTCTATTTTCTTAATTATTTATTTTAGAAAGAAAATTATTTTAAATGATTTTTTTAGCAAATATATTTTTATCAGAATTCTGTCTTTTTCACGCATCGATCCATTTTAAGAAAATACAAATTGTCAACAATATGGCCATACAAAAAACTATTGTTTTGACTCGACCCTAAATGCGCGGGCAATCAACCCTTTTCTGTTTGTCCAAAGCGTCAGCTGTAAATACCTAAATGCAGTAATTGCAATGGAAATCATACAGCAACTTCAGCAGGTGCCAAACATTAATCAGTATCATGAACAGAAACAGATCAGGCCCTATAAGAGAAAACACTGTACCAAGAACTAACAACACTCTACAAGACTCTCCATCCAGAATAAACACCAAATATATCTCTCTCCTAAGAAACATAAACCTCCAAGTTAATAATCACAAAATTCGCTGGAAACAAAAAGACCAAGAATTGCGCTATCTTGGCGTATCCTAGACACAAGACTCACCTGGAGAATGCACATCAATATTAAACTACCACAAGCATACACCCACTGGACTGAAACAACTATACCCACTTATTAACAAAAACACCGCTCACTCAAACATTTCTGTACGTAATTTTGTACAAGATACTCCTCAGACTACTTCTGACGTATGCCTGTCCAGTTTGGATAACAGCTGGCAACACACTGACGAAACGATTACAGGCTTTTCAAAATAAAGTACTAAGAATTGCATGAAACGCCTCTTGGTTTACCATGAACACATAAATACATAAAGAACTAGGCATTCCAGATATTTGTACCTATTAACTAAATTAAGTGACAACTTCTTCCTAACTCTTCAAACACTAATAATATAAGCGGCTCCATCTAGTGGTGGAAAGGGTGGCGAAGGGAGCCCTCCTCAGAATCGCTAGGGAGGGTGTGGGAGGATATGGGCTAAGCTCTAGGGAGCGGACGTTTCCTTCTGTCGGCTCCCTCCCCTGGAACCTTCCTAGAGATAGTATGACTAAGAAATTCAGCTTTCTTAGGAATTTTTCTAAGAAGCTCAGTACGAAAAGGGAGTGGAGCGAAGGATCCGCCCTGGCTAGTATTAGCAAGCATGCCACTAAGTGGTATACAGATGGGTCTAAGACCCTCGAAGGTACCGGGACAGGAGTGTTTGGGCCTAGAACCAAACACTCTGACCCATGGGTAAGTTTCCTAGCATCTTCCAGGTGGAAATTCACGCTATTGGAAGGTGCGTTCAGATGACCCTTGACAGAGGATATCGGAATCAGGGCATAGTTATCCTATCCGATAGTCAGGCTGCCATTAAAGCACTGAGTTCTCATGTTATCAGTTCTAAAATGGTATGGGAATGCCTAGGTAAGCTTAATGACCTAGGCAGAAGAAATGCCCTATATGGGTGCCGGGACATGTCGGCTTGGAAGGTATTGAGGTAACCGACACCCTGGCAAAAGAAGGCGCTGTATCTCCTCTCATTGGGCCGGAGCTCTTTTGTGGAGTCAGTGACCAAGTACTCTTAGAAGATATCAAGAAGGAGGAGGTGGCGAAAAGAGCTCGTCTCTGGAACACCATCCCGGAACTGAAACAGGCCAAGGTCTGTCTGGGTGGTTATAACCAGGTAAGGTCGAAAGCCTGCATCAGTCAGAATAAGAATAGGATCCTATTCTTACGGGATTTCTTACGGGCCATTGCAGACTCAGGAGACACCTGAGGAAGCTTGGCCTAGAAGATGATGGCACATGCAGATTCTGAGGCGAGATGGAGGAAACTCCGATACATCTCCTCACAGGCTGTGATGCCGTCATTCAAAAAAGATTTAGTAACCTGTGCCGTTCCAGATAGGGGAGGAGGAAATACCTACCCTAGAACCTTCCAGGATACAATAGATCAAATAAAAAAAAAATGATCCAGGGTACAATAGATCAAACGATGGTCGCAGTACAGAACCCCCCTCCCCAAAAGCGGGTATTAAATGAAAGAATATGGACATCAAATCATTGTAATAATCTAGGGCAATCAATCATATTTAAAAGTTTGTATGCAACTAAAATATCTGAAAATTTTCTTCTGGTATGCAAAATAGTTAAATTGTAAATTCGGGCAGCTCAATGTAAGGAATGACCGTATATGTTCCTCATTTTCTAAGAAAATCAGAGATAGACAGCAATTCGCAAGGAATCGTTTGAATTTATATTACATCCAAAACAACAGCTTAATTTCTACTAGGTTTTTAACAGATTTCCAAAGTTATATTGAAAACTAACTTCGCTTAAACTCTTGCTTTATTTTTATAAAAAATAATTTCTTATTAAAATTTATAAAATCAAGTTTTTTTTTTTTTTTTCACAAATTACAGTCGCCTATAAAATGTAATTTATTCATTACAGAATTAGATAACCAAAAATAATAGGAAAAAATAATTCTTGTCTATAATTTTAAATTTATATATTTTGACATGAAAGCAGCTGAAGGGTTCTATGAAAATAAGCATTCATTCATTACACAGGTTAACCAGAAATAATAGTTAAAATATTGCATAATGGCCATAGCAGTTAAGTGCCTTAAAAAAAAAAGAATAGTACTGATATAATAAGAAAAACAAATAGAAAGATTAAGTTTTTACAAAACTAACATTGAGCCGATTATGATACAGCATTTTTTGCCATTATTCTGTTGTCATTACGATTGCTGTTCGTTTAGGCTATGACTACAATAACATTCCTTACAATGAAATTTATGCTAGATTTAAAATTTCTTCATTAGGAAACAGAGGGTTAATTAATGCCATATTATTTCTGAACAAACTTTTAAATAATTATATAGACTGTCCATATCTTATAAATGAAATTTATTTCAATTTACCTTCAATTCTGACCACAGACACAATATCTATTTTCAGTAAATTCTGCACAAACCAATTATTTATATCATTCACCAGTTTTAAGAATTTTAAGACATGCTAATCTCTTTAACATTGACTTAAACAATACATCAAGATAAAATGATTAGAAGAATAATTGGATTACCATTACTTTATCAAGATTTTATTTTATTTTGTTTTGAGTCAATGTTTGTTGCTTCTGTTCCCTGTGTAACATTTTTAAAATATTTTTTTTTTTGCATGATACTTATTTGTAGTTTATAATCAATCAATGTATGATGGTTGTTTTAGTGAATTGTATCTTGTGTTTGCAATTATTTATGTTATAATATCAGTGTTGTTTGTATAGTCATTTATAAAAGGTTTATGTTGCCCATTAATGTAAATAAATAAAGTGTCTATCAAAACAAATTATTTGAATTCTATTTTGCATGAATTTGCATATATCTATGAAACCATTGACCATAAAACGGGAATCTCACACTGAAAGTGGAAATTATTAGCTAGCTGAACAATGAAATAGCAATTTTTGTTTATAATAACCAACTACAAAAGATTTTTAGCACTGTGATAGCTCTGGCGTTAAATCGAATTTTGTTGAGATAATTAAAATATAACTAAAATTCATATGAATTAATAAGGGAATGTCCTAGTGCTTGCCTATAATGTAAATTGATTACAACATATTGACTGGAATTATATAATGTTTAGATCTTTAACAACACATTTATGTACAAGAAACGATTATAACGATTTTCTTTATACCTAGAATGCTTGCTGTATAGATAGAAATGTATCACTTGTATTTAAAACATTAAAAAAAAAAAAAAAAAAAAATGATTCTGAATAGTTTTGCGGAATTTGTCGTGTTCAATTTCAAATATTACATGCAGTTGATTGTGATTTTGGTTTCGATCTACCAGTTTTTTAATGAAATCATATAAACTGAAGTGAGAGTAAGTCTTTTGAGGGTTTCATATTAGATTTTTTTTTTTCAAATTGAGATGATCCTCCGCAGATCGAAAATTAAAAAAAAAATTCAGAAGTTTTTACTGTCACACTAATCTTCAACCAATTAATTCTCTATCCTTGAACTCAGATGGCAAACTATTGACCAGAACATTTCTTTTTTATGTATTAACATTTCTCAACGATTAGTAAAAAGTACTACACTAATTCAAAAAACTTTCGAGAAAAAAAACGAACCTAAAAGGCTTCAATTTTCCATGAAAAGATCAATAATACTTTTCTATAAAAACAACACAAGTTTTTTGTTCGTCAAACATCTTTTCAACTTTCCTTTCACATTTCGAATGAAACCAATACAGAGGTAACATTCAGTACTGTTATGTAATGTTAGTAATTTTCTTCTCATCATTTGCATTTTATTTTGCAAGAGTCTGAAGATAATTTGTAAGTTTTTAGAATTATTTATTATTGCAATATATTTAATATTTATTGCCGTCTATAATTATATATAATATAAATATTATATAGACGTTTTAAAATTTATTACCATCCATGAGAAACTTTTAGGTTTTGCGAATTAAATCCAAAAACATTGGTGACTTTTTAAAGAAATAAATTACAATTATGTTCTCGATAAAGTAAATATATTATAATGGCCAAATAAATCAAGCTAGTAACATTTAATGTAGACATAAAACAAATAGGAACTTGACAATTCCAACAAATCCTATAATATTCTATTGCAAATCTATTCAATTGTTGGCATATAGCCCAGTTTAACTATAATCTGTATGCCAAAAACAGCAGTTAAACTAACGATATAATTTGATGATAAAGTGGAAAACTAGAACTAAAATATGTATCAATGGTAAGCAAACACATACCATGAATTCAAATAAAATAAAAAAATGATTGCTTATTTGAAGAGTTGGAGTTTCTGAAAAAGAAAGAAAAATCTAAAACATTAAAAAAATAAAAGATAAAACTGAGAGCAAAAAAAAGAAAAAAAAACTAGTCGGATTTATAAGAGATAAACTAACAAAAGCAGAGCTTTTTATATTATGCAAGATTTACTTTCACATTTGTTTACTATCTGATGTTTATTTACTCCAGTGAACATAAAATCTGCTTAAAAGTTTTTTAATAGTCATTCCAGCTTTGGTGTGTAGTTTAATCCTTGGTAAAAATGCTTGGAACTAAAGTTATTAAAACAAGTTTTTTTTAAAGAGTTTATTAAATAAAATCGTCATTAATTTTAGTGCTACTATTTAACTGTAATTAGGTCAGTTTTATTAATATTATTTTAGTAAAAACAGCAAAAATAAAATAATACTGAGATGAAAAATATTGAGTGGACTATATATAATATATTATGAGCTAAGCAAAATGGGATATTAAAATATTAAAAATTATATGGGAAAAAATGAATGTATAAAATGGCTGGCAAATATTATTAATTATCACGTTCAATAAGCCAAAGTTTTACCTTGAAACGCAGAATTCTTGTTGCCAGTGTTGGAAGTCCCATGAGTCCTCAGCCAATATCAGGGAAAAGTAGAAAAGAAAAATAGAAATAATGAAATAATTCTTGTGTGCTTCCAAGTCTAGAGTCTTCACTGATACACTGCTACTTGGCAAATGATTATAGATAATAATTAAACGGGCTCCCAGAAGCTTCACGGCAGGAAATCAATCGGTAGTAACAATTTGTAATTTCACAATAAGTTCTTGCAGGCAAGGAGAACCGAGCCGCCGCTAAATCAACAAGACAACCAGCGTAAGGGGCAGTACCCAGGAAAATCAGAAGTAACAAACATGGGTTTTCACAAATAAGGGCAACCAAACTGGCATGTTCTGCTACCTACTCAAAAGGGATTGTTGCACAATGACTTACTCCTTCAAGCTTAAAATGGCGACGGATGGAGAGAGAGGGAAAATGCATAGGTTACCTGCTCTCTATTCTTAGGACACAGCCTAATAAATTATCATCAAGGCAGTACAAAACCCTCTCGAAATAATAATATTGAACGCTGTTGGCGGCAAATTTAAATTTAGATTTAATAAAATCATGAAAGATGTTTGATTTATTTTATTTTCAGCTGCATTCTATATTTTTGATGCAATAGCTAAGAGTCAACACGAGGAAAGTATCAAATTCCTACTATTTCTAGTTTATAATTTGTAAATATGGTTAAATGGATCTTGAAGAATTAGAAAACCTTGATTAAGATCTTGGTGAGAAAACATTCTGATATCAGCTTTCTTCAATAATAATAATAATAATAATAATAATAATAATAATAATAATAATATACTTTATAAAAATGAATGAACACAAGTATATACGGCTTGGAAAATCCGTCAGCCGGTGGTTGATGTAAAACAAAACCAATTTATATCTTAATACTAATTGAACCAAAAAGCTTCATATTGCTAAAAATAATAAATGACAACATTCAAAATATAATCAATGCATGAAAATAAATTAATTACTAATTTAATTTAAGGAATTAATGATGTTAATTAAATTGAAAGATAAACATTCATCGAAATTACATAAAACAAAGAATCGGATTAAAAACAACAAAATCTTATGATTACATAAATTACAATGATACACAAAATTAAGTTACATGATGAAAATTAACAATAATTAGAAATTAAATGCCTGAAAATGATATTATCAACTGAAAATGGTAGCGCCAAGCAGATCTGGCGAAATTCAAGAGGCCATGACAGTCCAGAGCATTTAAATGATCTCTCAGTGAAGGTACGGACACCCAAGTAATGTAATCGAAATTCCGTCAATATAGGGCACACTGCGAGAAAGTGAACGATATCTTCTCTAGCATTTAACTTGCTCAACTTTCTTCAATATATATTTAGAAAATGGTATGTTTATAGGTTTTGGTAGAAATGAAAATTCCCTTTAATTGTACTTAGTGGGCTAATTGCAATGTTAAACTGCATTTTATATCTTCAGATGGATTCAGAAATAATTGGCAAAAACTCAGGGCAGAATATTCATATAAGTTGATTTTTCTCTTCGATTTTCTTAATAGACTGTTCCATTAAGTGTAAAATGTTTTATTGTAATTATATTAACTAAATGATATATGTATGCAGGACCAAATAGAGGCGAAGAAAAAGTGCCGGTTGCCATAATTTTTGGGGCCTCAATTTATTCCACATTAAGTAGAAAATAAATAATATACAATCGATTATTCATTTTAAATTTTGAAGGGCCTCGCATTTTTCTATATATAAAAGATCCTGGATATATGCATTACACCAAAGTAAAATGTATATGTTACATTTAGTTATCTGAACTTTTGCTTACTTCATTAATGAACAAAACAATGAAATCGTATCAAACCAAGAGGGACGTAGTTATAATTTTTTTGTTTACACTAACTCTTGCAAATGATAAAGATTAATAGGTACAGTATCTTAATCCATCTGTCAAAATCCTTTGCCACAACTACTTCAGTTTTCCATTTATTTCAATCGTTGTATAAATCACTTCTTCAGGCCCACTTATAAATGGCATGGTGTTATTGTAATAGTCATCCATTGAAAATTATGTCAAATTCAGTCATTCCATCAATTAATAATCAGACAATCCACAATATATTGGCAAACATAAAAGCCTTCTGGGCTACAACAGGATTGTTTCCAACATAGTTTGGAATATGATTGTGATGATATACTTTAATTTTGCTTTAATAATAGAATCTTTATAAAGATAACAAATCGTTACCGCTTGCGTCTTACCTGGTCAGTCTTAGCTTAACTGCATTTTGTAATTTGTTTTATCCGGGAAAATATTAAGTAAATCAATTTTGTTTAACTTATTTTTGGATATTTTATTAAGCTAATCTTAGGGTGGCTGTTTTTTTTTTTTTATGAAAAACTTGATAAAAAATTACTGCCGGTTCAGTTATAAACATATTATAATTTCTTATAACCAATTAAACGGAAATGAAACTATAACCTACTTTTTTAACTTGGCCCATATAATGAGGATAAATAGGCTTAGATAAAAACGGATTTGAGAAAATTTTGTATCTCAATGCGGGAGGTTAATTTTATAAGTTTATCACCAGGACACGATTTATTTAATCGGGATATTGTCCCGGTTTGATTCTTACACTCCAGCATATTTACAATGTTGGAAGTTTTTTTCCTATTACAGTTTAATCGATTACTCTTTAAAATTCTAGAAAACTAGTGAACTACCTTTGCAATCAATGATGGAATTATATTTTACAGGTTAATACTATAAAGGAATTGAAAATGTAATTAAAAGTCAGTTATATAACATAAATCTAAAGACCTACTGCCATTATAGTAGGGCAAAATCTTGATAAGAGTTAAAGTCGAGTTGGATATCAAATCATTATTTAACTATTAAAGAGATATAGTAAGCGATTACGAATGGGATGCTGCCCACTGCTCATACATTTCATTCTTAATCTATGTTACTTAGGAATAGTTCTAATATAATAGTGAGACAAAATTAACTTAAATGAACTAATTTTATTTCAAAGAAGAGGGCATTCTGGAGTAAATATAAAATGAATAAGTAAATCTGTAATGAAACACTAACAGATTCTCTCTTATTGCAACCTCCACAATTCTAATTGATAAATTTCCTCCTTTAGACTGGTAGTTTTATCAATGTTTAGTTGATCTTTATTATAATTGGAGGTGGATACAGTTTTCTTGGAATAATATTTCAAATAAAAATAATAGACCTGAATATGCACAATAATTATTCAATGATTAAAGAAATATCTATTGGAGCCTTATTGAGAAAATTGTGAATAATTGAAGTGTACTCAGTAAAATTAAAACTTCCTGAGTTTTGCTGAGGATATCAAAAACCAATTCTTTGTTTTGAAAATAGGCACTTCACATAACATACCGAATGTGTGTGTGTGTGTGTGTGCAGATAGTAAGATTTTTATTTTTTGTAAAAAAGTTTTTAAAGGTCTCAGGAATATTACAAAATTTAATTCCATAGAAACTCTTATTTTTAATTATATAAATTCCAGTCATATAACAATTTTTTCCCTTAATATCAATGTAATGTGTTAATAATCCATTATTTTTTTTTTTTTAATTTAGGTTTCCTACATAATTAGCAACTACATAAATAAGTTAAATCTAGAGCCCTCTAGTCCATCCGCAGTCGGTGGTTTGTCGTTTCTGGCCATCTATTCTCCATAAATATCTGAGAAATTATTCGACTAAATAATGCAAGTAAGTTTTCAATTAGTATGAAACATTTTATAATTTATAATAAGTATAATTTTAATAACTAAATATAATTGTCATACTCCATTACTAATGTGTGACCGCAATCTGATAATTTTCATATGTTTTATTATCTACACATACTAAAGATGAATATCATTAAATGTGAAACTTAACTAATGATGTCTATATTATGTTCATTGTAAACTTATATCATATTATATGAAAGTTACTATCATGCCAGTCATGTAATTTACATTCTATTAACTCTTAGTATGTAACGAATTCCTCTTTATATTATATACAACTTTATTGCAGCTTCTAAATGGCAGTGCGGCCAAAATGTCGCAATATCCAAATAAATATAAAAAAAAAAATTTGGAGACTAAATCTGAAGAGTAATTAATTTTTCTTATATACATAGAAAATAACAAGGTGTTTTTTTTATCTGAGACATTTTCTGTGATAGCCTGCTTCTTTTTGAGGTCATCGACCTGTTTCAAGAGTTCGTCCATCTTCAGGATGTGTTTATCAAATAGTGTGATAACACAGAATTTATATATATTTTTATTTAGTATTTTATTTTATTTTTATGTTTTTTATTTTATTTTTTTCAAATTAAGGCGCTTCAACATCTATGGTCATTAGAGCCCGGAGCCTTTCTCAGTGCACTGCCGGCCTCCAGACAGTGTTCTCTCGCTACAGACAATACTGTCCATCACCGAACAGTGATGCTCCTAGGAAGAAAAAATTTAAGAGTAACACCGGACTCGAACCCGGGACCTCCGCGTGCGAGTCCGACGCGCTAACCACTTAGCTAATCCCCTCCTTAACAAGTTGTTTAAATTAAAAATAAAAATAAAATAATTTTTCCAAGATTTTTTTAAAATTATTAGTGCTAACCTTTAGCTTTTTTCTTTCTAAGTGCCTCTTACAGCTAGCAGTGCCTCTTACTGTTCGGTGATGGATAGTGTTGTCTGTAGCTACAGAACACTGTCCGGAGGCTGGCAATGCACTGAAAAGGCTCCGGGCGCCAATAACCATAGAATTAAAAAATCTGGGCGCCAATTAAAAAAAAAATTTATTTTTATAAAGTGCCCTACATTTCTAAAAATCTGCCGCCTGGCTGCGGTGCACCTCTGAGTAGTTGCCCTAGCTATTATTAACTTATGACTAAAACTAGAATTAGCCAGCTCTTCAGGGATATTGAAGTCCCGGCGGTCCCAATACATTGACACATACCTTCACACACTACGAATAAGAATGGTGGTTGCTAGCTATGTGTAACTATTTGTGCTCAACATACTCATACTGGCAAACTCCAGTGATACACCATTATAAACATACTTCCACTTTCGCCAATATAAACTCGCATTTTTCAGTCGGCATAAGGGGACTACTATAGATCTTCTAGTTCGCGGAATATTACCTATATGATCACATAATCTTTACAAATGACTCTTTTATGTGTATTTCTAAGAATGTGAAAGTTTTTGGACAAAAAAAAAAAATGATAATCCTGCAATTATGAAGTATGATTCGATCAGTAAGTAACGATTTTTTTAAAAATGCAGTTCATATTGAAATGTTATTGATGTGTTGTATGTCTGTAGTAGTGTAATGGTAGCTTTTGGCGTGAGCGTTTTTGTAAAGGGCTTGTGAGTATATATGTTTAAGAGAGAAGTATTAGTAATAATCAAGAGAGCACCACTGTTTTTAAAATAATTATATTATTCTTTAAAAGAATTTAATCTTTACAATATGACAATAATATGCTTATAAGTATACTGAAGCTAGCTAACTTGATTTAACTTAAACTGGCACTAATGTTAACTAGTTGAATGCCTGATTCAGATTGTCCTGAAAGAATGCCTTCTAATATTGTTCGTTCAAATCTTCCCCTGTGAGAAGAAGGGTTAGACAATGCTAACAAGGTTCATGAACTCTAAAAGAGGTCTTCTACCTGAATAGTCCCTTGCCAGCGAATGTTACATTTTTCTTGATATTTATTACAAATAAAATATTTCTCTATATTTCTGACATCCATCACAATATGATTGATAAAAATGTTTGATTCATTCAATTAATTTCTTTCTCTTTGCCTTTTGGTTATCTATGATAGAATATAAATATTAATTGTTTTTCAGTTTGTCAGAAATATATTCATACTCAGAAATATATTCTTTTATTGCTCAGAGGAAAAATTGCCAAGCGATCATGTCAAGTCTTTTTTTGTTTTGATTATTCACCGGAAATACATATCTAAGCAAAAGTGTGTAATTTATTTTTGTAATGTAAGGTAAAGTAAAAATAAAACAGAAAAGAAAGAAGATATAGCAATTCTAAAATGGTAAAAGAAATGAACAAAACCTAGTAAAAATCTCCTGAGAATGTTCCATAAATCTGTGTTAGTGGAGACTATCTTTAAATACTGTATCTTGTCGGCTTGTTTGGTAGTTCTACACTGCAAGTACGCAGAGGCCATGAATCACGTCTGTGCAGGCTAGAGCCGTGCGCCAGGTTGGCCAGTAAAGTCTTGTCGCCTGTTTCATAGTTAACCAACCTGACAAAGCACTATCGCCCACCCACCATGCACATCTGTTTTTATTACCACTACAAAAAAAAAGTAATCTACAAATTTCTTCACTAAATAATATTACTACATTCTTATATTTACTACTTTCTCTTCCTGCAGTAAGAGGAAATATTGTGATCGAATCAAATGATTCAAATTTATTCTCTGAATTCGAAAGAAATGGTTTTAAACAATGCATTTCTCTTTGTAACTCCTTCACTCCTCTTTTGTGAATAAAATCTCAATAAAGCAAAATCGCAGAAAAGTAATACTTTTGTAATAGGATCCGAAGAGAGGGATCCAAAGCAGAGAGAGAGAGAGAGAGTCTCACTCACTGGTTCAGGCCAGATTAAAGTGGGAGAAACTGTTTAAATACAGCTATGTCAGTCATAGGAGGATGTCTACCGACAGTCTTGCAGCAGAGTTCATACAGCAGTCACAACGCGTCATCAACTTTTCTCTTTATCTCTCACTACAATTTTATATATTTTAATGTAAAGTCCAGGCAGTTTGTGCTACTTTTCGATTATACAGTGTTCTCCCATACTTCTATTTTATTTATCTAAACAACACATTTTCTCTCCTTCTGAAACCTATTATACTTTTAATTACCTCAAAGTTTAACATTAAAGTTAAGGTCAAAATTCTTCAACTGAAATGGTGACTTTCTCATTTTTTTCGCTACTTTCTCGAAATAATGTTCACCAAACAAACCTTTAAACTGCACTTACTAACAATACTACGTTCTTTTCTTTGCAATATTTTTTCCAAGGAAATTCATTTTTTTTTTTTTGAAAGTTTAGGAGGATGCTACATCAAGTTTTCCACTGCCACTTTAATGCAAAATATATCTTTCTGGTATCAGTATAACATGAACGTCTATTAACCGCATTGCTAGAAATCCAAGTGTTTTAAAGAAGAAAACCGTTTAATTATATTTGCTAATTTTAGCCCATATTCAAACATCACTTTTATTTGAAACATTTATTTTTTTTTGCGGAAAATGATTTTACGGGATTGTGTAGATAGTCTGTGACCTTAGACTTTACTCTAAACGATCAAGTTTTTTGAGGATTGATTAATGAGTTGTTTGTAGATTTACTACG
>JAAEAF010011033.1:0-12466 GCA_011037195.1 Triatoma infestans
CTCGCTCTACATAAGGCGGCCACTCAGATATAACAAGTAAAATCCCCACCTGACATTTTGTTTGGCCAGCCCAACTAAATTTCTAAAGATAATTTCGTGATATAAATTGGTATTCATTAGAGTAAGAGAAAGTCGTGTGATGATTCACACTATTTTTTGAAAGAAATAGTTATAAAATATGGACTGACAAAAAACTTTTTGTAATCGTGCACCTCTTCTCATCGTTGACGGGCTAAATACTGGGGAATATGTGCGAACATGTTTCATAAATTGATTTTATTCTTAGTTATGAAATAGAACTAATAGTGGTGGCTCCATTCTGATCCAATATCAGTATTAGAATAGACACCTAGTTTATTAACAGAACTGATATTGCTATTTGTTCACAACTAACAAGAAATAAATAATAAATATCAAACTATCCGTAATACTGTTGTTGAAGCTGTAAACTGGTGTATTTCTGTTTATCTGTAAACCTTGTGTACTTTACTTATTGTAAAGTATACCTTGTGTACCATTTATATTTGCTCAGTTTGATTTACCAAAAGTTAGTTTATTGATTCTGCTTTTTGCTATTACAATGATACCAAGTTAAGGATAAAAATAAAAAAATTATTTTTATAGAGTTTTGAAAAGTGTATAAAGTTAAAAAGTTGGTTTTTTGCTGTCCATAGATTCACTTTAAAAAACTAGACGTATTTCTGTCACACAGTCTGGTTTTTATCATTTTTCTGTTTTAGTTTGACATTTTTGTTTTTCCAAGCTGTATTTATAGGTTACAAATGTAGATACTGCTGTAGAAATATGAGTTTGCCTTAAAAATAGTACAATGTGATTTTTTTTTTTTTTTTAAAGTAACCCAAAATCTAGTGTGAAACTATCACACGATTGATGTGAAAATCTTGATTTTATAATTATTGAGAAGTTTTCTTCAAAGTTGACATTATTTTTTTTTACTTTCTCTTACTCCTGGTATTGTGTAACTGTGTCAAATTTTCGATATCGAGTTTTCACCGGAATTATCCATTTTGAGGTACCCTGAGTCAAAAAAAAGTGGTTTTTAGTAAATGGTCTGTGTGTGTATATGTATGTATGTGAACGGTAAAGCTCAAAAACGAAAACCATAGACAGTTGAAACTTGATATTCCGTTTAGGTATCACAATGGGATCTGACAGTACGTTTCTATCAAAATTCCTCAACCGGAAGTACCATTTTACTAGTTGTTTTTTTTACTTTATTGCGATTTTATCAATAATGGCTTCGACGATTTTTCTTGAAACTTTTTATATAAACTACACATGCAAAGATCTACAATTTTTATTTAAAACATTTCTCTGGTAAAATTCATTTAAGGGCACTTTTAAGGGAGGGGTGGGGTTATGTTTTTCTACATAGTGCTATCATAGTTGATTATACAATTATCTTCCAAACAAATCCAAACAAAATTAATTAGAAATAAATAAATGGCCAGAATTCCAAGTTTTAAGAAAATTAGTAAGCCGGTAAGTGCGCTTTTACTGAACCATTTTTTTCAGTTTTCAATGAATTTCATTAAATTTGATACACAAACTATAAAATTTGTCAATTATAATTTTGAAAACTGGAGTAAGAGAAAGTTGTGTGAGTATTTCACTTCAGATTTTTTCTATATGTATTATTGCTTTTATAAAAATGGAGGAAAGTAAAAGGATAAAAAATGGGAAAAATGGTACTTGTTCTCGGCAAAAATAGTCGCGAACGTAAGTGATAGATTTTCATATGTGTAGTTCTTACACCAAGTTTAATGAAGCTTGTTACAGTGTATTGGAGCAAAACGTGAAAAATGGAAAAATTCTTTCAACTATATTTTTTTTTAATATAAAAAAAAGGTCCGGTCATTTTTCTCACTTGAGTTTCTACAAAATTCGATTTTTCGCAAAACATTAATTCTGCTTGTTTTTATTATAGTGTAAGTGTGTAGTGGATTGCTGTCAATATTTTGCCTGCAATAAAAATAATAAAAAAATCATACGGCAATTCGCCCAACTGCTTCGTCATCCATCCATGCTTCGTAACGCATCTCCCTATAACAAACTAGAAGCAGATCATGATCCGTTTACTTGAACATGAATATGTTTGTGTGAATATATTTTATTAATGCTTCTATTTATTTTTTTATTTCTTCTTTAGACCAAAAAATATATTCTTATGCCTATATATGTACATAATAAAGTGGGTGGATAATTCAATGTAGCCAGAAAATAATAAAAAAGTAAATAAGCAAAACAACAGAGGAGCAAAGATTGTATAGTTAAAGTATTAAAATATATTCATATCATAATCTAATGTTTATAAAATAACAATTCCAAAGTGTCATTCCGAATTTTCCTAGTTACAATACTTTTTTCCGCAATCGTTGAATGATATGACGATTATTACGTTAAATAGTTGAAAAGAGTTCCATGTTTTACGTACAAGTGTGTGTGTGTATAACTACTTTCTCTCACTAGTGTGTAAAAGTAACATTATTCAATTCTAATTAGCCCCTACATCCAGCGACAATACGCGAAAATACATCAAAACGTGAATTTCTGATTCATTCCAAATTCCATTTTTTGTTCGTCTATTCTAATCCGTTGGCAATAAATCAGAAATACCAACGTTTGGAGTTGAAAAAAAAAAATTCTAGGGAAAATCTACAAAAAAATAAAACTATTAGATGGATGAATGTTTAGATTCATGTACACGGTGTTTTCACGCTTAATCGTAAACTTCACGGATGAATACTTCAGTTCAAAAAAGAAAATGAAAAAAAAGCTTGTAGATGTACGTCTAATACTGCTGTCACCATTTTCTTTTGGCAATAATGCCCGAAAAATCATTATTTGTTACGTAAGTTTTTTCATATTACTTCCTTCCTCTAACTAGTAATAGTAATTTTTTATTATTATCTCATAACTACTTTACATTGCCATCATGACTTGACTTTCGAACTTGGATCTTGACCCGGAAATGAATGTCTTAAAATCTCAAAATTTAAAAAAGAAACTGTGGTTTTGTAACATTAACACGAATTCTCTCTTAGTTGCACTTAACTCTTAAGTTATATAATAGTAGACGAATTTCCTTCAAATCTAATATTACTTTCTCTTACTCCTAGTAAGAGGAAGTATTGTAATCGTGTCAAATTTTCGACATTGAGTTTAGGTATCACCAATGGGACCCGACAGTGGGTCATCTTTTAAAATTCCTCAACCGGAAGTACCACTTTACTTGTTGTTTTTTTTTACGTTTTTGCAATTTTCTCAAAAATCGCTCCAACGATTTATATCAACTACACATACTAACAGCTATAACTTTTATTTGTAACATTTCTCTAGGAAAATTCATTTAAGGGCACTTATGGTGGAGGGGTGGGTTTAGGTTTTCATCTAAAGTGCTATTTCAGTTTATTAGACAATTCTATCATCTAAATAATGTTAATTAAAATTAAATATGTTGTTGAAATTCCGAGTTTGAAAAAAATCGGATAACCGGAAGTGCGTTTACTTTACCACTTTACTAAATAATTTTTTCACTTTTTCGCGATTTTCTCGAAAATAACTCCGACGATTTTCTTGAAACTACCTATATAAACTAAACATACAAAGATCTATAACTTTTATCTAAAACATTTCTCTGGGAAAATTCATTTAAGGGCACTTTTTAGGGGAGGGGTGAGGTTACAGCTTCCTCTAATGGTATCAATAGTTGATTATACAATTCTGTCATCCAAACAAAATTAATTAGAAATAAATAGATGGCCTAAATTCCAAAGTTTTAAGAAAATTTTGTAAGCCGAAGTGCGCTTTTACTGAACAGTTTTTCAGTTTTCGATAAATTTCGTTATATTTAGGTACACATTCTATAACTTTTGTCAATTATAATTTTGAGAACAGGAGTAAGAGAAAGTTGTGTGAGTGTTTCACACCAGATGTTTTTTAATTAAATTTAGCTGATTTTGAACGATAATAAATTGGCAATTGACAATAAAGACTACAACTTAGGGAACCTGTGACCTTCCAACTTCCCCACAATTGTTTCGTAAACATGTTTGTGTATACTCGTACTAAGTTTGCCCGCAAAGGGTATCTGTTGCATGCAGTTACTTGGGGAATAGCGATCCCTCGAGTTACCATAGCTCAGTTAATCCCTGCACTTCGTCAGAACAGTCCACAATACACCTTAAACTACTTACACTATACATACATAGTGGCTAATTGGCGTAAGCCAAGAGAGAAGAAAGGGATTTAGCTCAGTGATTGCACGCTGGACTAGCAACGCGGAGGTTCCGGGTTCGAGTCCAGCATACTGCCCTTAGATTTTTTTCTTCCTAGGAGCCTCTACAGCTAAATGTCCGGTGATGGACAGTGTTGTTCGTAATGAGAGGACACTACTCAGATGCCGGCACTGAGAAGGCTCCGGGGGGGACACAATAGAACTTTCCGGTGTTATAATATAGTGCAGTAATCCCCCATTACAATCTATCTGTGTGAATACTAAGTTTAAAGAAACACATCGGTCTCTTTATCAAGAATATAGGAAAAAAAACTATAAAAAAACCGTTCAGTAAAGTTACGCCCCAGCATTTTTATTAATATTATGTATAGCTAGATATAGCATCGTATAATATAAATATGGAAATGGCACTTTAGTGGAAAGCTCAACGTTTTCCCTTCCCAAAAATCCCGGAAAAATGATACAAATAAAAGTTGTTGTGTAACTCTTTATAGTGTAGTATATACCATGTTTACAAAAAAACAGAGCTATTTTGGAAAAAATCGTAAAATAAAATAAAAAAATCTGGTGTGAAACACTCACACAACTTTCTCATACTCCATTTCTCAAAATTATAATTGACAAATTTTATAGTTTGTGTACCAAATTTAATGAAATCCGTCGAAAACTGAAAAAACTGTCCAGTAAAAGCGCACTTCCGGTTTACTAATTTTATTGAAACTCGGAATTTCGGCTATCTACTTTATTTCGAATTAATTTTGTTAGATGATAGAATTGTATAATCAACAATGATAGCACTTTAGAGAAAAAACATAACCCCACCCCTCCTTAAAGTAAGTGCCCTTAAATGATTTTTCCAGAGAAATGTTTTAAATAAAGTTTTAATCTTTGCATATATAAAAAGTTCAAGAAAACTTTGGAGTTATTTTGAGAAAATCGCGATAAGTTTGAAAAAAAAATCATTACAAAATAGTAAGTTAAACGCAACTCCAGTCAATCCGATTTTTTTTCAAACTTGGAATTTCAACAAAAATATTATTCTAATTAACGTTTTTAGTGATGACAGAATATATAATAAAATGAAATATCACTTTGAGGAAGCCGTAACCCCTATCCCACCCCTCCAAATGTGCCTTAAATGAATTTTCCCAGAGAAATGTTTCAAATAAAAAGGTGTAGCTGTTTGCATGTGTAGTTGATATAACAAGTTTAAGAAAATCGTCGGCACATGGTGATACCCTAAACGGAATATCATGTTGAAGTTTTCTCGATTTTTGTTTTTGGGCTATGCTGTTCACATGCATACATATATACATACATACGGACCATTTGCTAAAAACCACTTTTTTCGACTCAGGGGGACCTAAAAACGGTTATTTCCGGCGAAATTTCGATATAGAAAATTTGATACCTTTGCCCTAATTCGATACTTTTACCAGGAGGAGTAGTAGTAAGAGAAAGTAAAAATTGTTCAATAAAGAGGTAGTGGTACATCCGGTTGAACGATTTTAAATAAAACCTCATTGTCACGTATAATAGTTATAAACTGAAATAATAAGTTTGAAATTTTTTCGCTTCTCCATTTTTGATTTATGCTAACAAACACACACACACACACACAACATTCACACACTCATAAACACAGACCAATTTCCAAAAAGCAATTTTTCGTACTTAAAGGATCTCAAAATGTGTTTTTTTTTTTCGCGAAAATTCTTTTTCCCCAAAATTTTATCATGGTTGCCATAGTTATTTTTAAAAATAGAAAATAAAAAGATTCTCTTACAAAAAATATAACATTATGAAATTGCCCAATATAATTTCAAGGTAATAGAGGAATATAGTGTCGTGTATAAAAGCACATAAAGTAATTACTGTATTATTTTCAATTACATGCATTACAGTTAATTTAGTTCACTAGTTATATATATATAATATTATATCATATATAATATCATTTAAAAGAAAAAGAAAAAAGAAGAAAAGTTTCATCTGAAATATTTATTTAATCATTTCTAACAATCATCATTATTTGACCTTAGGTATTATTTGGGTCAACTTTATTGCCCTAAATTACTGATATAGTATCTGTTCTTTTATTGGTTACAACTCTTTTCTTTATTTTCTTCAACCAGTAGTTGGCTGGCGCCACTTATTTTAGTGACTTCAGACTGTTTCTTTCGATTACAAAAATATGTTTTTATTTGTAAACTATTGTAAGCTAATTTTTTTAAACAATTTGTATTGGTTAGTTTATAATTTTTATTTCATTTATTTATTTATTTATTTATTGGTTATGATTTATTGTTGAAAAAAAAAACTGAGAAAATAATTACATTATCTTATCAGTTTGACTGAATTAAACTATTTTAATAGAATTTGATTCACGAAATGGAAATTCCATCATCCGGAAATACTGTCGTTTATCGTTATGTGACGTGTGTAGTCTTGGAAATAAATATCTAGCTTTTGTAAAGTTTCCACTCGCAAATATTATAGTTTGATAAAAGTAAACGTAACATTCTAAATATTAATACGATATAGAAGATTTACAAGACAGAACTAAGATGAGAATTT
The DNA here is from genome assembly GCA_011037195.1 of Triatoma infestans. Taxonomy (NCBI): domain Eukaryota; kingdom Metazoa; phylum Arthropoda; class Insecta; order Hemiptera; family Reduviidae; genus Triatoma; species Triatoma infestans. Next base: position 6,836 of record JAAEAF010011033.1, read on the forward strand.
CGGAGAATAGTCATCTTAAATCACAAGATGCATACTTGATGGACTTCCTGTAACAGTGAATTGCCCGTAATTGCCTATCTTTGGGAGAATTTAGCCTTTTGAGTTCATTTTGGAACCTTCATTGGTTTTTCTTCTTCCGCTTTGAAATGCTCTTCGAAATATAGGAAAGAAGCGAAGGACTAGAAACGAAGCGCAATTAGTATACTTTAGCACTTCCAGTATATTCTGGTACTTGCTTACCTTGGACTTATGGGGGATGTGATTGACAATGAGTCATTAAATATGATTTCTGGCCAACCGTTAGTCTAAGTACCGCCAAAACAATAACTTTACCATGGTTATCATTTTAGTAGATTTGAGCGATTTGATCTCTCCAAAACATGCCCTACTTCAGCTGAAAATCTCTTCAAAATGCCAAAGTCATTTCTTGACTTTGACTGTTTGGCATTCGTCAACCAGCCGCAAAAAGAAAAGATCTTACAGAGGAAATGTTACCGTGTTATGTCTTGCCATTGATATCAACCGATTAACGTGATTAAAACTGAACAGGTTCCACTGATTGCTAGCAAAGATAGGAATATGATGAACTAACCGGAAGTCCGTAATAAAAAAAAAAAAGTATATCACCTTTAAGCAGACATTGACACCCTGCAAATGCTGTTTCCTTAGGATGTTTAGTTTAGTTTGTCCATTTCTTTGCAAATTTTGGAAAAACTTTGTCTTAAATTAAAAACGTTCTGCTTATTAAACATTTAATTAAATTATAATTGATTATTAACCAACATTAATCATGGAGTTTCCATAAGATTGATTGACAATATCGATTAATAAAAAAAAATAAACAGACACAAACAAAAGAAACTGTTATTTAATTAGATTATTTTAATACATTTCTTATTAATAGACGTTGCTAAAAATAGGAACATAAAATAAAATCTATTAATAACACTTTTTGAAGTAACTGTACATAACTCCGTTAAGTCTATATTATATATACACATAGTACAAAGAAAAAGCAAGTAAATATATTTATATGGACGACGTGTATGTTATTATTATCATCATAAAGCCGTTTAAATGGATATCTGCCATTCCAATGATTGCCTCTATAAGCTCTTTTCGACTATGTAATTCGCATTATATGTTAATGCATTTTTGATGTAATATTATATATTTATTTTTCAGATATATTTATCTAATCTCTACTAAGTCTATTAAGGTTCTTTCTTAATGTCGTAGATATTCAGAATTTAAAATCCTTTACCAAGAAGAAAACATTAATAATTCTATTAAGCTTTGCATTTTTCTACAGTTTTTATGTAGTATCTTTGATTAACAAAAAAAAATCTGGTGTGAAACACTCACACACACAACTTTCTCTTACTCCAGTTCTCAAAATTATAATTGACAAATATTATAGTTTGTGTGCCAAATTCAAATAAAATTCGTCGAAAACTGACAAAAACTGTTCAGTAAAAGCGCACTTCCGGTTTACTAATTTCTTTGAAACTCAATTTTGGTCATCTATTTATTTCTAATTAATTTTATTTGGATGATAGAATTGTATAATCAACTATAATATAGCACTTTAAAGAAAAACAATATACCCTCCCCTCCCATAAAAGTGCCCTTAAATATGGATTTTCCCAGAGAAAGGTTTTTAAATAAAAATTGTAAATTTTTCCATGTTTAGTTTATATACGAAGTTTCAAGAAAATCTTCGGAGCCATTTTTGAGAAAATTGCGAAAAAGTGAAAAAAAAAAAATAACATTTAGTGAAGTGTTAATGTAAACGTACTTCCGGTTATCCGATTTTTTCAAACTCGGAATTATAACACATTTAATTCTAATTAACATTATTGAGATGAGAGAATTGTTTAATAAACTGAAATAGCACTTTAGATAAAAACCTAACCCCACTCCTCCCTCAGAAGTGCCCCTTAAATGAATTTTACCGGAGAAATGTGTCAAATGAAAGTTATAGCTCTTTGTGTAGTTTATGCACCAAGTTTGAAGACAATCGTCGGAGCCATTTTTGAGAAAATTGCAAAAAAAAAACTAGTTAAGTGGTATTTCCGGTTGAGGAATTTTGACAGATAACGTACTGTCAGATTCCAAGGTGATACCTAAACGGAATAATATTAAATTTCAACATTCTACGCACTTTTTTCGACTGAGGAGACCTCAAGACGGATATTTCCGGTGAAAACTCGATATCTAAAATTTGGCACGATCACAATACTTCCTCTTACTAGGAATAGGAGAGAATAAAAATATGAGTGCTGATTTCAAGATAGTGGGAAGTGGAATTATAGTTCAGATAAAATAAATAAAAAAATATTCATAAATGAGTTGTGGAAACACACAAATTTCATTTCTTGTAATCCTCACAATTTATTTCTAATTAAGGAATTTTTTCTAATTTAAAATGTTTAACATCATATTGATAATGGAACCGTACATTGAAGAAAAAAAAAGAAGTTATTTTAAAGGGAATCTATCGCGTTAATACAGTATCCTCAAAAAAAAATTGATATTCCCTGGATAAAATGTACAAAACAAAGCGATAGGCCTAAATATATGTGTTAGTTAATACTCAAATTTAATGATATCGTTGGAGAAATTTTTAAGAAGCTTCCGGAAAACTGGAATAATCCCATTGCGGAAAAATTGCACGTACGTTTAGTGGACTTTTGAACTGAAACCTTCACTTCGGAAACTTCTGATGGTGCCTTAATAGAATATTAAAAAAAAAACCCTATGGCGTCACAGCCCAGGAAAGGCACAAGGCTTGCCAGATGGCGATTTGAATAGGGGGGGTGTGGTAAGCACGCTGCAGTCCCCACGCCGTTTAGTTCTGGGCTTCGCTACCTAGGGCGCTGCTAACTGTAGCTTCCCATTTTTCATCACGACGCTGGGTCAACACGCGACTTTGCCCACCCACACGGGAATCGAAGCCTGAATTCTCGCACGAAAGGCGAGCGCGCTAGCCACTAGACCAACGAGTGAGAGGACAATAGAATATCAGTTCCCTACAAATTTGTCTTTGATCAAGTTTACGGTGTCCACACAAGCATACTAACATAATAAGTTAAAACTTACTCGAAGATCCCAAAAGGTGCATTTTAATAGGTGGAAAACTCAATTTCGAGAAAATTAGCGAGATTGCATTACTTTATCTTGAAAACAATAAGCAATGTTACTAAATTATCTTCATTTTTTTTTTCCAACAGAATAGTACGTGTTTGCGCGTGAATATGTATGAGCAAAATATTTCAAAAATTGATAAAGATCATAATAAGCTCAAATTTGATTTCCCCTTTAAGAAATTAATGCTAGACCCGCGGAACTAACATATGGGGCACGTCTGAATTACGTGGCTTGAGCATTTGATCAATGTTCCTCCCGGTGCGGCCAACTAACAAGGCTGCAGCGTTTTCTAACTCACGCAACATTTCTCTTCCTATACGGCAGTATTATTTATAGTAGTAGAAATTACTTCTATTGTATTTTATGTATTATATTCTGTTGATTAATTTTAACCTCTTTTTCTTTTCAGGTGAGAGCCATAAGTTTACCACTTCAGAACGGTTTACTGTAAGTAAAAAGAAATGTTAAAATATTATACATTGTCCTTTCTTCCATCTTTTCCGTCTCATTTTCTGCGCACAATAAGGGGAACCGGTGCGATTATGTTGCAATCAATTTTTGAATATCGGCTCCGTCTATTTTCTTAAAACTTGAAATGCTATCACTTCCCCTTTATTTGAAAATCTTTTTTCCATAAAATTAATTTTAGCGTGTTCTGGGTAATTTGAGAAAATTAAATTTCCAGATTGAAGCGCCATCTGAAGGGACTTTAGTGTTTATCTTATACAACCTACAGTCCTCGGCCTAGCCCATAGATGGCACTGCTACAAATGAAATTACTGCTTTGTTATATGTTGGTATATTTGTTGCAAAAGTAAATACCAGATGTGAATTTGATTTGAGAAATAGTTGTTTTATACGGATGCTTAAAGTAAGCGTGTTGTGTGTTTTTGACAAAATGAATAAACTTGAATACCGTTCCGTCATAAAATTCTTCGTTTTGGATAGTTTATCGCCAACAGAAATTCATCCAATGTTGATGAAAATGGATGAGGAGTCTGCATCTTCGTTATCAACAGTACAAAACAAATGGGCAGCTAAGTTTAAACGTGGTCATCATACATCGATTGAAGATGATCCCCTTGAAGGACGGCCAAAATAACTGCAACTACCGAAGGAAATATCTAGAAGATATCATAATACGGTTTTAAATGATCGACGATTGAAGGTGTATGAGATAGCTAAAAGCTATAGGCATCTCAAAAGAAAGGGTACACCAAATTTTACACGAAGAACTCAGTATGTGAGAAATCTTTGTGCAAGATGGGTGCCGCATTTGTTAAATACTGATGACAAACAAATGAGGAATCGAGTTTTTCAGCAATGTTTGTGTGCCGTTTTAAGAAGAATCCAATTGATTTTCTACGCTGATTTGTTACGATGGTTGAAACGTGGATTCCACCACTTTACACCTTAATCAAAACAACAGTCCAGGCGGTGGGGTAGATGCCGGTTCTGCACCGAAGAAAGCAAAGACAATTGTATCGGCTAGAAAAGTTATAGCTAGTGTTTTTTGGAATTCTAAAGGGATTCTTTTAATTGACTACCTGCCAAAAGGTCAAACAGTTAATGGGAAATACTACGCACATCTACTTGACCAGCTAGATGAAAAAAAAATAGAGAGAAAATGTCTTGTTTGCAAAAGAAAAAAAATCCTCTTTCACCACGGGCAATATACCAGCCCGCCCAAAGACGCTTTGGTAATGGGAAAAATTGAGGGATTTTTGAAGTATGAATTGCTCTCCAGATTTGGCTCCCTCTGGCTTTCATCTATTCCCAAACCTTAAGAAATTTGTGGCTGGAAAACGTTTTGGGTCAAATGAACAGGTGATAGCAGCGGTGAATGGATATTTTGAAAACCTTTGAGAATTGCATTTCAGGAACGGAATCCAGTTATTGGAGAAACGTCAAAGTGTATTGAACTAAGGGGCTACTACATTGAGAAATAAATGCATTTTTATTTTTAAAAAACTCATTTTCACTACTACGCCGAGAAATTTTCACCTTGCCCACGTAGATGCAATTTGAGTTGATAAGAGAATCAATCTTCACTCCCATCTTCACCGATCATTAGATTAAGGCAACTATACGTTTAGTGAAAAAAATCCATGATTGAAGAAACTTTGTCAACCAGAATTGTAATGATTGCCGTATGAGTCAGTCGTTTTGAGTGTTTTTAATAAGTAAGAATTAAGGTGATTGATTGATGGTGATTTATCAATGATAATTTGGAAAAGATATTATTAATACGGTATATATAAAGACCGTATTTAAAAAAAAAAAAAATAACTTCAGCCAAGCTTTGAACAAAATATAGAGTTCAAACTAGTGCCTGCAGCACACCTTGTTTGTACAAGTTTCAGATGAACTTCTAACCGGTTTTATTGCAGAGTTATTTCCACTCACGTAGTTCCACGTAAGACGATAAGAATGTAACTGAAGCATTTTGTAATTTTCTCTTATGTAAGAGAAGAGTAAGAG
>JAAEAF010011034.1:0-21300 GCA_011037195.1 Triatoma infestans
ATTATTTGTTAATTGTCAACGTTTTATTTCATCAATATGTGCGCTTGCGCAAACTATACAAAGTAAACTTTGTTATTATTGTGGTTATTATTATTTTATTAATAAACTTAGCACACTTTTCTTTTTTTTTGTATTTCTATCAGTTATTATTCATGCCCTTGATAGAGTGAGGTAATGCTTATTGACAGGCTGCGTGTTTATTTATTTATTTATTTATACTGAGAGTTCATTATTAAATCATTCCAATGAGGGTTAAATTTTAAATGAATTTAACATTCTGATATATTAATTATTAGAAGATAATTAATAAACAACTTAATATATCTTTCTCTAAAGCATATTTTGGTCTTCGAGTGGGGGTATATCGTCATTTTTACTTTCTCTTACACTGAAATAGGAATTAATGGTGAAAAATAAATAATGAACATTTGATTTATTTATTTTATAAAACACGGACACAAAGTCCAATAACAAAAATAAAATTAAACAGGAATTACATTTAATTGGAGGTAAGCACATTCATATTTCTACATTATATATAAAGACTAAGTTACGACTTAATAAACAATATCATAAATAAATAGTCATTTAAGATTATAGAATAATACTACAATAGGCAATTAGGAACATAACATAATATATACGATATGTACTAGCTAAACACGGCCACGCTTCGCTATGGCTCAGTCTGATTTTAATTATTAGGGAAGTAAATAGAAGTATTATAGTTAACATAGATTCAGCAACAAAACACATCATTCAATTTAATACCCTACTTTGCGTTGCTGTGAACTGAAAGGAAAGAAAGAAAAATTGTTTTTAACTGAAAGTCTTTTTTTAACTGAAAAGCTAGTGAATGGACTATATTTTTTGTTTGCCTGTTTTCTGCATAAACATAAAGATCAGATGGTTTACCGACTCTGGAGCATGCGACATTTATATGAGAGAAGCATCCGTTAGAAAACGGATGCTTCTCTCATTGCCCATGAGAGAAGCATCCGTTTTCTAAATTCAAACAGCACACTTGCAAAGATTGTCCTTGTGCTTTATTGATAGTCAAGGCGTATTGGAAATTGAAGTCATTTGAACTCGGAACGCCATATCTATTGGTATGAGTGATATTCGTGGAAGTAGTACGTCTTCACCTTTATGAGGTCCAATGAGAATTGTTACTTCAATTAGATTATTCATCAATTTTTTAACTACTAATCATATAGCATTGCATAACTTTGGCTGATTGAATTTCGGAGTAATATAATTGGCACTCCAATTTTCAAATTTATAATGTGTGGCGGTAATCCGGGAACATCGAATGAATTAAGAAATTCCGTTGGAAAATTCACAACTTCACGTTGGTCCATCACGGATTCAATGGATTTGTAGGTCACTGTTTCACCTGCAATTCTGTTTAGAAAGATGTCTTTCATATCGAAGTACGTCGATATTTTTAGCCGCTAAAATGGCTCTTCCCGCTTAACCATGCGTGATTTTGATAGTTTGTTTCGATGCTTTGGAATACCTTGTTTACTAATACTATGCGAGAATGGTGTGGGTACTTCCAGACTGGAGGCGGTGAGAAGTACTTATAAGTAGTTGAGAAAGAGGTTCAGAGTGAGCGCCCCCCATTGCAACGCCTGGGTCTGTCTATTTCTGCCAAACTCGCGAAACACTCGGAATTTCCATTTCCGTGGAACTTCGGGATACAAATTATGTATAAACACTCTTATGTAGAAATGCAACGTTGTTTAAAAATTTCAAGTCAATCCATCGAATACTTTTCGAGTTTTGCGGACATAAACATACGGATGCTCAATTTTTATATATATAGATTATCTTCTATGTATATAAAAATGAATGTCCGTTGTACGTAATGGCAAATCTCGAGAATTAATGGCTCAAATGTTGTCAAATTTATATATGTTGTTGAGGTTGAGGTATAGATTGTTTTTAGTACACAAAATTTTCGATTGATGGCGCTTTTCAAAAGATACGAAAAGTCTGTTTTTTCGCATATCGTACAGTGCAAGTCCGTCAATCAGTAAGACAGTCCGCTTTATAAAAATGAATGTCCGTTGCACGTCATGGCATATCTCGAGAATTAATTACTCAAATGTTGTCAAATTTAAATATGTTGTTGAGTTATAGATTGTTTTTAGTACACATTTTCAAAAGATACGAAAAATCGGTTTTTCTTATGCATACGTCCGATCACCAAAAGATATTGCTTTGGCTGTTTCTTCTTCTGGCATCGCAGCTACTTTATTGGATGGTGGAAGAACAGCTCATTCTGCTTTAAAATTACCATTGAATATCCACTTCAATGTAACACCATCATGTAATATTTCGGAAAATTCAGGAATGGCTGCAATTCTGAAAACATGTAAAATTATTGTATGGGAAGAATGTACTATGGCACATAAAAAGTCATTATAAGCTACTCAATCGAACATTACAATACTTGAGATAATCTACTCAGCCTTTTGGCGGTTTACTTATTTCATTATCTGGTGATTTCCGTCAAACATTACCAGTTATTCCACGTTCAACACCTGCTGACGAACTTAAGGCATGCCTAAAAGTATCTCATTTATGGGCACATGTCATCAAACTAAGTTTAACTATTAATATGCGTGTTCATCTACAAAATGATACTTCAGCAGCGCGTTTCGCTCAACAGCTATAAGATGTTGGAGAACGAAAAATACCACTCGATGAAACCACAAAATGTATTACATTGCTAAATAATTTCTACAATTTGATTGACACTAAAGAGAATTTGATTCAGTGTATTTTTCCATTTATTGAACAAAATTACAGAAATCATCAATAGTTAGCAAACCGTGCAATATTGGCTTCCAAAAATGTTGACAATAAATGACATCACCATTAAAATTCAAAATATAATGCCTGGCGAAACATTTAAATTCAAATCAATAGATATTGTTATGAATCAGGATGAATCAGTTAATTATCCCATTGAATTTTTAAACTCGCTTGTTTTGTCAGGTTTGCCACCTCACATTCTGCTTTGAAAGTTGGTGCTCCTATTTATTATCCTTCTGCGAAACATCGACTCACCACGTCTCTGCAATGGAACTAGACTTGCCGTGAAAAAATAATGAATAATGTTTAGAAGCAACCATTTTAATTGGCAAATTCAAAGGTGAAAACGTTCTACTGCACCGCATCCCCATGATAGTTACAGAAACACCTTTTGCGTTTAAACGATTGCAGTTTCCGGTACGGCTCGCTTTGGCCATGACCAACAACAAAGCACAAGGCCAATCATTTAAAGTATGCGCATTAAATTTGGAAAACCCAGGCAAACCTTCCGCATTGTATATATGTGCCCCAGACGGCAGAACAATAAATATTGTGTATCAAAAAACGTTGCAGTAAGAAGACTAATTTTTATTCGAAAAGCATTACAATCAAAATATTATTTTTAACAGAATATATGAATTTTTTCTGTAAATTGTATTTCATTTAAATTTTTTATTCAAAAACAAATTTTTTTCAATTCACTCTTATTATTTTTCATTCAATAAATTTTTCTAATAAAATAAATTAGATTTTTTACTTTCAAATATCTATTAGGGGCCAGCAAAACGGATCGGTACAGTTAGTTATATTCTTGGTAATTTGTCATATAATAATATATATTATAGATTACTAATATAACAAGTGAGGGACATTCAATAAGTAACGAGACAAATCGCTGTAGCTCAGAAACGGTTTGTTTAATCAATACAATAGCTTCATTGCGTCAAACTGGCATCCTTGAACTTAGTTTCTCGTCAGCTGTTCGAGAGTTTTTAGTAAGCATAACCTCAAATGTATTCAGGTTATGGCGAGTCTGCCCGAGCAAACGCATCTCGAAAGAACAACGCTCAGTGATTAGATTTTTAGTTGCAGAGGATATCAAGGGTGCCGAAATCCACGAAGAATGTTGAAAGTGTACGGGAATAATTGTTTGAACCGTTCGGATGTTTACGAATGGGTAGAACAATTTAAAAGTGGCTGTGTAGTAAGTGTCTGTGACGAGCAACATACTGGACGACCGGTTGAAGTTGCAACTTCCTCCCTCGAATCTCGCATTACTATTGAACTGATAGCTGAAGAAATGCAAGCGAGTGTTGGAACTGTCCATAGCATTAGCTAGAATAAACTGCAATTGTGCGAGATGGATTCCAAGACAACTTACGAACGCCCACAAAGAAAGTGGGGTGGGAGATCCTTCCACATCCCCCCTACAACCCCGACCTCGCTCCATCGGACTACCATTTGTTTGGACCCCTTAAAGAGGCTCTCTGTGGGAAGCATTTTCAATCCAATGAAGAAGTTAAAAAAATCAGATGCAAAAATGGCTTCGAGATCAATCCAAAGAATTTTATGCCAGAGGCATACAAAAATTGCAAGAACGATGGGACAAGTGTATAAATGTTGCTGAGGACTATGTTGAAAAGTACCTAAAGTTTTTGTGGTGGTTGGTTCTGCATAGCTGGAAAGCATCAGAGACATTTTCCATGATAGCCAGCTTCATTTTGTGGTCAATTACCGGTTTCGGGCGTCTTCACTCTGTGTAAACTGGTAAACTGACATCTTGTCACACACAGTGTGTAAACTGAATTTGCTCTGGGCAAGTCTGTGTTATCAAACAGTCTGACAAGCGCTTCCTGAATATGGGCGAACGCCCAAAACCGGTCGATGACCACAAAATGAAGCAAGCTATCACGATAAATGTCTCTGATAGCCAAAGTTTTATATTGATTAAATCAATCATTTTTTGAGCTACAGCGATTTGACTCGCATTTATTTAATGACCGTAGTAAATATTCAATTAATAATTATAAATAACATAAACATATAATTGGCGCATACAATATAGTATTCTCAAATAAATTTTTTAAGGTCAATATCCCGGGCTGCTCTGGAAACTTAAGGGCATCCTTCCAGCCACCTATTATCTTATCCTAAAATCCTACTTAACCTATAGGTATTTTCGAGTACAAATCGGATCATCCTTCTCTCCTTTCAAGCATACCGAAGCTGGAGTACTACAAGGCAGCATTCTAGGACCTATCCTTTACTCAATATACACTGCAGACATCCCAACACATCCTGATACAATCCTTCTCACCTATGCAGATGATACTGCTATCCTGTCTACGAATAATGATCCCGTAATAGCCTATAAAAATCTGCAAACCCACCTCCCCTCTCTAGAAAATTGATTTAAAAAATGGTTCATTAACCTTAATGAAAATAAATCCCAAAACATTACCTTCATCTACGTCGCATTACTCTACAACCCCCAGTCTACTACAACTTAATTCCCTTACCAGTGCCCAACGTTGCTTGCTATCTTGGACTTTACTTAGACCGAAGACTTACCTGGAATCTACATACACCACTTAAAAGAATAGAATTAAACAGACGATTTCAACAACTTAAAAGACTATTGGACAATAGATCTAAACTCTCTGGAGACAACAAAAGACTAATTTATACATCTATTTTAAAGACTATCTGGGCGTATGGGATAGAACCATGGGGTTCAATCAAATGCTCAAATCTCTGAAGATTCCAATCTCTACAATCCAGAATCCTCTGTAACATTATAAACGCTCCTTTCTACGTCTCCAACCGAACCATACACACTAACCTTAATATACCTTAAAATAATAAATGCCTTAATATAATAAAATAACCTTAAAATAATAAAACAAATTAACGTTTTTATTTTCAAATATATATTAGGGGCCAGCAAAGCGGACCGGGTATAGCTAGTTATATATACAATTTGTATATATATAAATGAGGGTCATTCAATAAGTAACGAAACAAATCGCTGTAGCTCATAAACGGTTTGTTTATTAAATAGAATAGTTTCATTGCGTCAAACTGGCATCCTTGTACTTAGTTTCTCATCAGCTGTTTAAGAGTATTTGGTAAGCATAACTTCAAATGTATTCAGTTAACAATGGCGAGTCCGCTCGAGCATTGCACCTCGAAAGAACAACGCTCAGTGATTAGATTTTTAGTTGCAGAGGGTATCAAAGGTAGTGAAATCCACGAAAGAATGTTGAAAGTGAACGGGAATAATTGTATGAACCGTTCGAATGTTTACGAACTGGTAGAACAGTTTAAAAGTGGCCGTACAAGTGTCTGTGACGAGCAACAAAGTGGACGACCGCTTGAAGTTGCAACTTCCTCCCTCGAATCTCGCATTGACGCGTTAATTCAGGACAATAGGCGTATAACTGTTGAAGTGATAGCTGAAGAAGTGCAATCGAGTATTGGAACTGTCCATAACATTATTCAGAATAAGCTGCAGTTTAAGAAAACTTATGAGAGATGGGTTCCAAGACATCTTACGGACGCCTGCAAAGAAACCAGGTTTCAAATCATCAAATTGGGGTGGGAGATTCTTCCACATCCCTTCTGCAGCCCCGACCTCGCCCCATCGGACTTCCATTTGTTTGGACCCCTTAAAGGAGGCTCTACGTGGGGAAATATTTTCAATCCAACATAGCTTCTTTATGCTGTGTAACAGTGTATAAACTGAATTTGCTCTGGGCCAGTCTGTGTTATCAAACTGTGTGACAAACGCATCCTGAATATTGGCGAACGCCCAAAACCGGTCTATGACCACAAAATGAAGCAGGCTATTACGGAAAATGTTTCTGATAGCCAAAGTATTGATTAAATAAATCCTTTTTTGAGCTACAGCGATTTTTTATTGAATGACCCTAGCAAATATTCAATTAATAATCATAAATAACATAAACATATAATTGGCGCATACAATATAATATTCTCAAATAAGGTTTTTTTAAGGTCAATATTTGCAGATAGAATTTGGTAAACAAAAGTCGAAGATAATTTTAAGTGTAAAGTCTGAGAGATTAATGAGCCGGGGACGTAAAAATTAATGTTCACTAGGATGTAAAGACAGGCTATGGTGTGAACATTTGTCAAGATTTCAAATACTTGTAAGAGATATCAAAATAAAAATAAAAATTAAAATTAAAAAAATCACGTACTATAATTTTGAATAAGGCAACTTTTACAAGTTAGTAAAATGAAGAATCTTATCCCCAACCCAGTGTAGGTTAAATATGTTTTCAGTATTAATAGTATTATAGATAGATAGACTTGGTTTATAAAATGAGTTCAATAGAAATGTTTGACATAAATGTAAAAAAAAAAAAATTACAAATCACAATAGAATATTGAAAAATATGAAAGTTAAAAGGTTACATATATTTGTGTGTCTAAAACCGTGAAGGTCCTTTACTACCACTCAATGATGACATGGCCAGATTATGGAACAATTTACAATGGTCAGTTTTCTTTCATTTACACATATGTGGTTAGTATATATATATATATATGTATATGTGTTAAAATATAGATAGCTAATGTTTACACTAAAAGGTAGTAGTATAGTAGTGGAACACTATCGAACAGCATAACTTCCATTTATATAGAGGTTTTTATAGTTATGGATTTGATGTTGTGGGTAATATGTTGTAGTACATTATGTTGAATATAAATCCGTGTCATCAGCCGTGTGTGTATGTGGTGTTTGTATAGCAGTGGTTTGCTTTTAGTTCAACTCAATGGGTGTGTGTGTATATATATATGTATATATACATTGTTGTGGACTGTACTTTATTGACAACGCCAATGATGTACAGCAAACAGACACGCCTTCTGCTTCTTCTTCGGCCCCCACCTCCTCCCCGTTGTGTCACTTTCCTTTTCATGTCTCCCCTTCCTTTCATTTGTTATTCCTTGATCTCCTTTGTAGCCGCCTTCCTCATAATTTGTACCAATTTTTTTCCCTCTTTTTGAACCCTAATAACAAAATTTTCATTCTTATATGATTCGTTACAAATTAAAGTTCTTCTTTAGTTTGTAAAGAACTTCTTGATTTATCTGTTTAAACAAAATTGATTTTTTTTTTTTTTTCAAGCTATTGTCTATTTCAGAGACTTCATCATTTTAATTTTATTTCTTGTAGCTCTTGTAAGAGAAAGAAATCTTTTTCTTACAACTTTTAAAAGGAAAGAGCGAGAAATGCTCCAACGACTTTCACTTAATGCTGTTAATTCAATTAGATTTTCTTCAAATTTTATAAGTAGATAGGTTTTTATCTATTTCACTTAGCATTTCCAAGTTTAAAAGAATCGTTTTAATCGTTTTCAACAAAATCTCTCCCCCAAAACTCGAAAATGTTTTTTATTGCCTTTTCCGGTTAACCAATTTTTTTCAAATTTGGAATTTCACTAATGTTTCTAATATGTAATATTATTATTAAAGAAAAGGTAGAATCATACATTGTACTAAGTGGTACTTTAGAGGAAAGGTTAACACTACGCGCTCCCTTCTCCCCTCCCCAGAACCCCTCAAACAACAATTTTTGGAAAATTAAAAAAAAGTTTTTGACAAAAATGCGAAAATCTGAAAAAAATTCATTCAGTACACTTGCAGTTGTAATGAGATCTGAAGAGCGAAGAAGCAGACATGAATTGAATCAAATTTAATTACCCCCCCCCCATCTAGGACAGAGTAGGAAGGGAGTATATATATATACGAAGTGTGTAAATTAAGTAATGAGACTGATTTTCTAGTGTTCGATCTGGCAACACTGGAGCGCGGCGCATGCGTGGTAGGGCAAGTAAACATCTGATACACGTCCAGTGCAAATTTGAAAATGTTAGAGTTGTTGCACTGTCCGTAGTGACTTTTTTTGTGAGCAAGGTTTTTTCACTGCGTTTTAAAAATGAGTGACATCAATTACGGACAACGTTGTGCTATCAGGTTTTGCTTCAGACTTTCGGCACAGTGCGACGGAAACGTTTGAAAAACTGTGCCAGGCCTATGGAGACAATGTTTTGTCGAGAGCACAGGTTTTTAGGTGGTTTAATTCGTTTGCAGAAGGAAGGGAATCAATTGAAGACGAGCCTCGCAGCGGAAGGCCCTCATCTTCAAGAACCGACGAAAATGTTGACAGAATCCGCGATCTCGTGCGTTCAGATCGTCGTTTGACAGTCCGAATGATCGGCGAAGAGTTGAATTTGACTCACACAACCGTTCATCAAATTTTGACTAATGAATTGGGGGATGAGAAAAATTTGTGCAAAAATGGTTCCGAAAAATCTTTCACAAGAGCAAAAAAACATCAGAAAGGAAAGGAGCCTTGACTTTTTGGGAGCAATTGAAAACGATCCCAATTTTTTGGAACGTGTTATTACAGGAGACGAGTCTTGGGTGTTTGAGTATGACCCAGAAACTAAGCGTCAGATCATGCAGTGGCACACTTCAACCTCTCCAAGGCCAAAAAAAGCAAGAATGAGCAAGTCAAAAATCAAATGCATGCTGATTTGCTTTTTTGATAGCCAAGGAATCGTTCACAAAGAATTTGTGCCTCAATGCCAAATGGTAAACCAACATTTTGACCGAGAAGTTCTTGAGAGACTTCGAAAAAGAGTCATGCGTGTGAGACCAAACATCCAAAACAAGTGGGTGTTGCATCACGACAATGCTCCGTGTCACACCGCGATTTCTATTAATGAGTATTTGGCCAGTAATAACATTCCTGTGGCTCCTCAGCCTCCTTATTCACCTGACTTGAGTCCATGTGACTTTTTTTTGTTCCCCAAATTGAAAAATCTCCTCAAGGGGCGTCATTTTGGAACATTGGAGAATATTCAAACAGCCGTAACCGACCAACTGAGTCTATTCCAGTATCCGAGTTCCAGCACTGCTATGACGAATGGAAGAATCGTCTTCAGCGTTGTGTGGCTTCTCAAGGTAGTTAGTTACTTTGAAGGGGACAATGTTGAATTGTAATTTTATTTGAATAAAAAAAAGGTAAAAAAATCAGTCTCATTACTTAATTTACACACCTCGTATATATATTTATGTAGAGTTACAGAAGAAGAGTTTAGGATAGTTTTTATGTCAATTTTTAAGTCAGCAACCTATCTACTTACTTTCTATTTACTCAGCCATTCTGTCTCTTTTATTATTCTCTAGCTACCTAACTTCTATTTAACTGTAAAGTCCTTGCAGTTTATGTGTTCGATTTATTTTTAATGTTCGGTTTATCCTCTAATTTATTTCTAATCTCATTCCTTAATTCATTCTCTCTAATTTTCTCTCCATCTTACATCCATTATACAGTTCTGATTGCTGGATTTTGCCCGAAAGCTTTTTATCAGATACGTTGATAATACCCAGACGAAATACCTAGGTCAACCTTTTTGTGATTTTCGTTTTGGAAATATTTTCTCTCTCTCTCCCTCTCTATTCTCACATACAAACACACAGACTGTACGCTAAAAACATTGTTTCTTCGTACTCAGGAGACTTCAAATTAAGTATTTCCGGTGAAAAGCGATCAATTTTGAAAATTGGGCAAGATCTCATTGATAAAATGTGAATAAAGTCAGAAACAGATTTTTATAACTTAAACTTTCGATGTCGGGCGCTTCTTAACCTCTTTATAAATATGAATATAATATGTTCTAGGTTTTTGCGATTTTTTTTTTCCGTTTTTTAAACTATTTTGTCCAAACACATATATTCTCACAAACAATTAGCTAAAATATTTTTTTCTCTTCAAGTTACGTAGCCCAATGAAAAACTTAATTTCGAAAGTTATACTTCTCTGTAGCAGTAAGAAAAAGTAAAAATGTTTTTACTTTAAGGAAAAAATTAAAAAACTTGTATTAAACCAACTGAATGTATATTATTAAAACGCCAACATGATTAGAACACAATTAGATATATTTAATAAAAAGAATGTAAGTACAAATATTTATAACATGATAATTGATAACAGAAACTAATCAAGAGAATGCAATAACAATGAAGAACCGAAATAAGAAAAGTGGAGTCTGGGTATTTAGAGCAGATTGGAATGGGATCCGATGAGCGAAGAAGCAGACATTAAATGAATAAAACGTTAGTTACTCTCTTAGGGGTGGTGCAGAGGGGTGTACCTGATGGTCAACCCCTCTAAGACCACATTGGTTCCATTTACCAGAAGAAGGAATGCTTTACCGGAATGTTTTACCACATTGAACTTCTATGGAAGAACTCTAGATGTGTCTGGTCAGATGAAATACCTGGAGATCATTTTGGACTCCAGACTCACCTGGAAAGGCATCTAGAGCATGTTACACAGAAGGCAAAGAAGTCTCTCTGTGGAGTTACTAGAGCCTGCGGGAAAACATGGGGTCTTTCCCCCAAAATGGCCCACTGGCTCTATACGCGGACCATCATACCTGTCCTCACTTATGGGGCGGTGGTGTGGTGGCCAAAAACGGAACAGCAGCTCACGAGGAAGAACCTATCAGGGGTTCAAAGGCTGGTGTGCCCGTTGGTTTCGGGGGCATTTTGCACAGCCCCAACGGCTGCATTGGAAGTACTGCTGGGGTTACCTCCGCTGCATCTTTTGTTACAAGCGGAGGCGAGGGCCAGTGCGTACAGACTAATGAACAAGGCCAGTGGAAACAGAGGAGCTCCCTGGCCAAGCATTTGGACATAACACAGAAAGTTGATCCTGGCCCTATGTTTAAGATGGCTGGGGAAGAGTGCTATCCAACATTCCACTTTGAGCTCCCCTTCCAAGTGATCTTCAAGTCTAAATCGGAATGGGCCAAAAGTTGGGAAAAACGAGGCCGGACTGGGGGATCCTGGTTTGCGGATGGGTCCAAAATGGCCGGCCGTACTGGAGCCGGAATATATGGAGTACTCATCGAGAGGCCACTCGGTGGATATTCCACGGTGTTCCAGGCTGAAGTCTATGCAATCGAGATCTGTGCTGAGGAGAACTTGCTTATGGACTCTAGGAATAGGGAGATATGCATCTTCTCGGGCAGCCAGGTGGCAGCAGGCACTTGGGGCCTGTTTACAAGGCACGGCAGGTTCAAGAAACATCTGCACAAGGTGGGATTGGTTGATTCAAAGCCCTTGTGTAGACTGTGTCAGGAGGAGGAGGAGATGGCCTCTTACCTGTTGTTTGATTGCGTTGCGATCGGCAGATTGCGGTACGAGATCTTCGGCACTTTGGGACCGGAGGAAATCGTACTACAAGAAGGACTGGTGGGGGAGGTTCTGGACCTCATGAAGAGAGGGGCTTCCTCTACTAGGTATTGAGGGGTTGGCACAATAAGCCTCAACGGTTAGGCTGCAGTGCCTGGGTTTGAGTCCCCCCCCCCTGTGTCATTCTATTCTATTCTACTCTCCCCATCTAGGCCAAACTAGGGAGGGAGAGTTTGATTCGTATAAATAGAGCGACAGCAGAACATTCAGGACATTTTTTACAACAGTACGTCCAGTCAGCTACCTATCTACTTACTTTCTATTTACTCAGCAAGTCTGTTTGTTTATTATTCTCTAGCTACCTAATTTCTGTTTTACTGTAATGTCCTTGCAGTTTGTTTTGTTGTATTTGTTTTGTTGTATTTGTTGTTTTATTTGTATTTATTTGTTGTTTTTACAGGGTGCATCATATCATCTAGTTTATTTCTAATCTCATTTCCAAGCCCATTCTCTCTCCTTCTCACATCCATTATAAGTTAATAGTAATATTAAGAAGAGATATCAGTGCGAGGGGCTGGTCTGTCTAAGGTACCGCCTCTTTGGTAAAGAGAAGCTGGTGCCAACAAGCCTCAGCCAGGGCCCTCTCTCGGACCTATTAAGTCTTTTAAAGCAAGCAGGACTCGAGAGAGTGCTCTGATAGCAGATGCTCTGATTGACCACCTGGGGCCCCACCCCAATTCCACAGTCCGGCTAAGGATAGGATAGGGGGAGGGTCTCCAACTAGGGGGTGCCACAATAGATCCTTGGGGTGTCGCGGTGGCGTAGGCTGAAGAGCCAATTCCCCCGTTAGAATCTAATCTAATCTAAGAAGAGATATTCAATAAATATATCTGAGACTGAGAATTGAACATATTTTTGTTGCTATTACATTTTTTTTTTTTTTTATAATACTAGGCTGTGTTTATATTCCTACTTTATTCATTCTGTGCAATTATATTAAAGCTCATTCTAACACTATTGAAGAACTAAATATTTGTTAAATAATTCTTATAAATCCATAATAGTCGGAGACTTCAAATGGAAGGATCTTGTGGGAAGCTTATCTCTACCAGCTGTTCAACTTTTAATTAACACATTCTTATTTGAATAAATATCAATGTAACTTTGTGCCAAATTCTAGAAAAAATGAATTTCTTGTCCCCTAGTGTTCTATGTTGGTAAGAAACTAAAAAGTGATACGAGGTGTGTTCAAAAAATAACGGAAATTTTCATTTTTTTGGAAAGAATTTTATTTATTCGTCTACATCAATGTTATCCCCTTCAAAATAGTCCCCATTAGATATTATACACTTATGCCAGGCGCTTCTTTCAATCCCCAAAACACTTCTGGAACTGGATCTTTGGGATAGCTTTGAGCTCTTTCAGCGATGCACTTTTAATCTCATCTATGCTTGAAAAACGACGGCCCTTCAAGGTTTTCTTTATTTTTGGGAACAGGAAAAAGTCACATGGGGCCATGTCTGGCGAATATGGAGGCTGGGGCAGCATTACAGTGTTGTTTTTGCCAAAAATCCACGAATAAGCAACGAGGTGTGAGCAGGTGCATTATCGTGATGCAAAAGCCATGAATTGTTTTGCCACAAATCCGGACGTTTTCCTCGGACTGCTTTGCGCAAACGGCGTTGAACTTGCAAGTAGTATTGCTTATTGATCGTTTGACCTTGTGGCAAGAATTCATGGTGCACTATGCCAGCCATTAAAATCGAAGAACACAGTGAGAATATCTTCACCTTTGACCGAACTTGTCCAGCTTTTTTCGGTCTTGGCAATCCAGAATGCCTCCACTGGGACGATTGAGCCTTAGTTTCGATATCATAACCATAAACCCATGTTTCATCACTGTTATGTCACGCTTCAATGTTCTGCATCGTTGTTGACTGAGCAATTCTATTCGCCGCTGTTTTTGTTCGAAATTCAACACTTTTGGAGCAAATTTTGCTGCAACACGTTTCATACCAAAAACAGATGAAAAAATTGCATGGCATGAGCCAATTGATATGCCATCATCTTCAGCAACTTCTCTAATGGTGATTCGCGATCGTTCATAATCATTTCTTTCACTTTTTCCACGTTTTCACCGGTTGTTGATGTGCTAGGAAGACCCGTACGCTCATCTTCAGCAACTTCATGGCCATCTTGAAAACGCTTATACCATTCGTAAACCCTTGTTTTACTCATAGTAGATTCACCAAAAGCAATATTTAACATTTCTAAAACTTTGTAACTATAACAATGCACTTTACTCCATTTTTATAGCAAAATTTGATGCAAATTCTTTTCCATGGTTTATACAAATGAAAAATCGCCGACTGTAACAAAACACGTGTTATCTTTTTAACAGCTGTCAAGAGACTAAACATCCAATATAGCTCAAAATATATAGATACATTTTAAGACATTTTTACCAACACAACAGCGAAAAAATCGCACCAATCGGACTAATATAACCTGCGAAATTTCAATTTGAACACATCTCGTACAGGCTCTAGATCCACTTTTAAAAGACTTCACAAGATCCCACTAGATAAAGCTTTTCAAAAGGAAAATAAAAGCCCATTTCAATTATGAAGTTATTGGAAAAGAGAAGACTATATTAAGTTTCAAAATTAAGGGCTTAGTGTAAACATTTAATTAACAACGACTGTTTTTTAGGATTTCATCGGCAAGAACAATCCTGAAATATTGTCTCTACTTCTTTCTTCGGATAATAATCAGAAATATTTTTTTTTGGAATTACATTATTTATTTTGAGTTCATTGTGTGTATTGTACAAGAATGAACGTTACAATATACAGTTGTATTCAATGAGCGGTTAATTAACTTAAGAAACAAAACAAAGAAACAAATAATAAATAACTTGAAAGAAATATACGAAGGTCATTCAATAAGTAACGAGACAAATCGCTGTAGATTAGAAACGGTTTGTTTAATGAATAGTTTCAGTGCGTCAAGTTGGCATCCTTGTACTTGGTTTCTCATCAGCTATTCCGAGAATATTTGGTAAGCATGACCTCAAATGTATTCAGTTTAAAATGGCGAGTCGCCGAAAGAATGTTGAAAGTGTATGGGAATAATTGTTTGAAACGTTCTAACGTTTACAAATAGGTAGAACAGTTTAAAAGTGGTGATTGAGCAACGAAGTGGACGACCAGTTGAAGTTGCAACTTCCTCCCTTGAATCTCGCATTGATGCGTTAATTCAGGACAACAGGCGTATTACTGTTGAACTGATAGCAGAAGAAGTGCACGCGAGTGTTGGAACTGCCCATAACATTATTCAGAATAAGCTGCAGTACAACAAAAACTTTTGCGAGATGGGTTCTAAGACAACTTACGGACGCCCACAAAGAAAGCAGGTTTCAAATCAGTCAACAGTTGAAAGAACGATGTATAAATTGAATAAGAATTTTTCAGTAGAATTGTAACATGTGATGAAACATGGTAACATTTTCAATCCAATGAAGAAGTTAAAAATCAGGGTGCAAAAGTGGCTTCGAAATCAACTCAAAGAATTTTATGCCAGAGGCATACACAAATTAGAAGAACGATTGGACAAGTGTATATAAATGTTGCTGGGGACTATGTTGAAAACCTATGTAGCCAAAGTTTTGTATTGATTTAATAAATCGTTTTTGAGCTACAGCGATTTGTCTCGTTACTTATTAAATGATCCTCGTAATATTAAAGAATAATTTCTCCGAATTAAAATATATAAATAAGTGCATTGAGTACTAAAAATAATAATAATAATAATAATCATGTAAATTAAGAAAGATAAAACAATAATGAGAATCGGAAAATTAAAAAAAAAAAGACACAACAATTTCTGAACTCTAAAAAGTTATATCTATATATGTATACATTTTATGGAATATAACAATTAGATATAACAAATTCATTTAAAATAACATTACTATCTATAAGGAATTGAAACACAGTTTTCTAATTTCTGAATATGATTGACATTTATATGAAAGATGTCCTCTTTATCTAAATCACATAGTTTACTAATGGATTGACCATCAAATTTAATTAATTGAAGTGCTCCCTACACGAAGTTTATAATAATATATATTAGATATTCTCACTGAGATAGCAATTTGATATATTTTAATGGAACGGATAATAAAATAAGACTGACATATCTGTCGTTAAGTAGTCATAGTTTTATATAATTATTATACGTAGAGTTCCCCCTCCCCCTAATAAAAATGAGTTGATAAAACACTGAGCATACTTAACACCACTATTAAAATTTAATTATAAAGTATCCTTCAAAACATGCTATTTATTATACATTCTTTTCTAATGTCAAATAATTCAAAATTCATAATTTATAATAATTCCATTTTGAATTCATGAAACACTCACACACATATAGTAACGTAACCTTATAATCTCCCGCACATACAATTGTAATGTAATGGTGTGATGATGTGCAGTTGGTTGTGTAGCACGAGCGGTTTTGTATAAAGGCTTATGAGTATGTAATTTTAAAAGAGAATGAAGTATTAAGAATAATAAACAAGAAATTACACTGTTTTTTAAAAGGATATATCCTCTAAGAGAAATTAAGTACTTTGAATATCACAAATAAATGCTTATAACAATTTCATATAACATAATACTGGTATTATAGCTCCGATGTTTGCACCTTGATTTCTAGCACAAGTCTGTCTTTAAAATATCTCTTCTCTTTGTTTCTTCAATTCCTCCCCTGTGAGGAGAAGGGGTAGTACAATGCCATAATTGATCTTGAACCGTACCAGTAACTGGACTTGTATACCTGGCTAGCCCTTTTGCAAGGGAATGTCACATTTCTGATTTTTTTTTATAATTTAATATTATTTCAAGTTTATTGCATCCATCACACAATCAACAAATGTAATGTGTAACAGAAACATTAAATTGAAGTAAAAATTCTCTACACAAACTTAGATAACTTTACTCTGACGATGGATGAAAATATGAAACCTGTCAAGTATATCAGAAATATGCAACACACGATGGATAGAAATATCAGATCAAAATTTCAAAAATTATCTTTGTATTAGTTCTCATAAATCTGATTATATTAAATGGTGTCCGTCCTTTCACTTCGATTATTGAAAGTTTATAATACTTTGCCCAACAAAGACTTATTTAATTCTAGTTTAGCAAAAATACAAATTGTTTATTGCAAAGAATTTAAATTAATATGATACCATATATTTTTTACTATTGAGTACTTTGTAGCACTAATGATGTTTTCTAGTGATTTTAATTGGGTTTTACCCATAAATAAATATTGTTTGTCCATTGAATGAAGAAGAAGAAAATGTCTTTATTTAATTTACAAAAATACATAAATATAAAATATTAAATTTCAATTACAGTGTTTTTTTTTGTTTATTTAGAAATTTACAATCTGTATTACATATATACAATGAGTAAATAGGATGTTGAATAATGAAACTGTAGGCTATGAGAAGGCAGGAGGAGAGAAACTATCCAGCGGTAGCACTCTCTACGGGATACCAGTAGCACTGGTCAGTCCCGCAGGAAATCTCGGGGCCACTGGCGATTCAAACGGCGAGGTGAATTGTCAGGGATGGTTAGAGATTGTACAAAAGGATTAGAGCAAAAGGAGAGAGTAGTTGATGCAGTTGATGATATTTTGTCTTGGCAAGTTGTTGTACGAAAGAAATGTTGAGGTAATTATGGAGCGTAAGGTTTGACACGTAGAAAGGAGCATCAACTATCTGTCGAAGTAGCGTAGATTGGAATGTCTGAATGGTACATAAGTTTGTAGGTTTAGCTGAATCCCACAATTCAAGTCCGTAAGTCCAAATTGGTTTGATTTTAGAAAATATATATCAGTCTTTTGAGTTCTGTAGGTAATTTGGATCGGATCGTCTTCCGATAAGTCTAAGTTTGGCCCTTTTAGTCAGCGCTTGTCTTTTAAGTCTTGTGTGCGGGTTCCTCGTGAGCCTTTTGTCAATGAAGAGCCCAAGGTAGCGCACCAGATCTGTTATTGGGAGAGGATTGTGATTGAAGAAGACTGGAGGATAGGAATCCCGCCGGAGAGTAAATGTGGCATGTTGGCATTTTTGTGGGTTCATTTTAATTCGCCAATTTTTGCCCATGATTCTATTGTATTTAAATGTGTCTGTAAATTGTGAGAAGTTGATGTAATGTCGGCACTTGTTGCAAGAATGCTGTATCGTCTGCATGTGTACAAAGTAGCGTGGATGGATTTGTATATATGTCTGATGTGTACACTGCGTACAGGACGGGACCAAGTATACTCCCCTGCGGCACCCCTGCCCCCACAATTACAGTGTAATTAAATAAAATTAAAATTAATAAAAAAACTAAAAATTAATTCCTTATAAAGACAACAACATGGTCATTGACCGTCCGTGGAGTCTATGATTTATTGCAATTTTTTTTTTCTTTCATTTTACTACTGTTATTATTATTATTACTTTATATACGTCTTATTTCCTGTCATAAGTGTACAATATAAAGTATAAGTATGAAACATTAAGTATCAAAATTGGAAAACAAAAAATAGATTTATAATTATCTTGGATTAATAAGTGATACTCGTTTTGCATAAGCTACGGTACAATATTTCACCGGAGCAACCCAGTCTTTGCCGTTCAAATAATCAACAAAACTCTGCCTGGAAAGAGTTGATGAACCAAAGTAATGATCGCGCCAATGCTGGACAATCCGCCAAGAAGTAGAACAGGTCCTCATACTAATTACGGCCACATAAATTGCATTCAAGGTCGTATTCATTAAAATATTTGTAGTTCAACGGTAACATATCCCCTCTAATTTTAAATATCCAAATCATCAGTTAAATACAATTTGTGGATCCCATCATGGCAACTCGTGCTCTACAATCTCATCTTCATATTCTTGAACCTTGGCTCTGGCAGTGGAGGATCATAACAAACGAACTTAAATCTGTAATGTCATATCAATGTCGAGCAATGCCAAGTGGCTCCAGCCAGCCGCTATCTTCACAAAAGATAACAAGAAGAAAGGATAATTTATAACTAGTGGCCCCAGCCAGCCGCTGTCTTCAAGACAAGAGCCGCGCCAAACAAAAGCCTTTTCAAAACAAGGTTCAATAAACACGTTCAAAGACAAGCAGCGCTAAAAGGATCATTATTGTACAGAAGCCACCTGGCCGATATTCCTTCATACAAGGGCCAACAAACACTCAAGGCTACCAGTCTTTGAAAATCACCGATGGGCGACCATCTGTCGCCAAATCTGGCCACTGACCTAAATCACACTGGTCACCGAACTGACCAAGGTCGGCACACTGCGAGAGATGTCTTAGTGTGAGTACTACTTACACACCTGTCAATGTGTGAGTAATACTAATATAAACTTCGCTCCACTGGAGGAGGGGATCATTATATCATTATAGTTTCAACGAGCATTACAGCTTCAACGATCAGTACAGCAGCAGTTTCGCGAGCGCGTCCCTATACAAGGTTTAACTTATAATTATTATCATTCAATCAAACATTTCATAGTTGTGCATCTTAGTTTTATCTACTTAAATCATTTTAAATTATTTGTAGTTTTATCTCTTTAAATTATTTATTTATTTCTATCATTTCATATTAATTGTAGTTACCAATTGACACATTTAAATTATTGTTAAAATATAGTCTATTTTTGTAAATTCAGTGTTCGTATTTCAAGTAATAACTCTCTAAAAATCTCTAAACTAACTTCCGCCTATTCTTCATTTCAAGTCCCTCTTCAAGACATCTGAACTCCATTACCTCTGGAATCCGATAACTGATTCCAATACAAATCCAAACTCATAGTATTCACCTTAAACCTTCCTCCTCTCTACTTTAACAATATTATCCTTCCCATTGCGAACCAAGTACGATATTTCGGACTATTTCTTGACAAACGACTAACATGGAACCCCTATACCAGACTGAAACGAATTGACTGCAACTTAAGATATAAAATGCTAAAAACACTACTTGATAAACGTTCAAAACTGACTTTAAGGAACAAGAAAATGCTACTACACTACTCTTTAAGCCCCCATTTGGACATACGGCATAGAACTCTACGGTACTGTAAAACAATCCAACCTTAACCGACTTCAAACTCTACAATCTTAAGATCCTAAGAACAGTAGTTTGGATGCTCCCTTCTACGTCTCCAAACCACACAATCCACTCCAACCTTAACATTCCATTCATCTCAGACCTAATCCAATTTCGTTACACAAAATTGCACTCCAAACTAAATTGTCACTATAATTCTCAGATCCAGAATATGTCCACCAGAACACTGCCCAAAAATCCTAGCCGGAGGCTTAGGCGGCGGCGGTGGCCACGCGACCATCTTAACGTATAACGTAGACTTCCTAGGGTAGCTGATGTGTAAGCTTGCCATAGTGGCAAACTAACGGCTTCCATCACTGATGTTCGTCGTTCAGATCTCTCAAGTACATATGTATATATTGACTAATATATATATGTACACTGTATGAATTTCAGTTTTTTTTTTTCAGTTATTTTTCAGTTTTGAACGTTTATCAAGTAGTCTTTTTAGCATTTTATACATTAAGTTGCAGTCAATTCGTTTTAGTCTGGTATAGGGGTTCCATGTTAGTCGTTTGTCAAGAAATAATCCGAGATATCGTACTTGGTTCGCAATGGGAAGTGTATATATATATATACAAATTACGCACTCATCACTTTTGCTTGTTGTACATTGTATACAGTTGCAAAATAAATTAATAAATTAAAAAAAAAAAAAAAATACAATTAATTTTTCTAAATTATAATGAAGTTCTTTATAAAATGGATAATAATTTGTATTAAACACCTTCAATTTGCAAATGTTATTAAAAATCACTATTTAAAGATTCAATTTATAATATTAAATGTAGTTTTCCACAAAACACTATTGTTAAAATTTGTGAAGTTTAAATTAAAATTAATATTAAATTTTTCAGCATGACCCTTAATTTTTGAAAACCAAAAAAATATTCTTTGTTTATTATTTCAGTAGCTAAAATTTTGTGATATCTATTTTCGGGGAAGGTTTAATGAACTGAGTAGATATTTATAATGCAGTTTTAATGTGTAAAGGAAAATAGGCAGTAATTTGGTTTCGAAATGTATTTATCGCTGATGGTATGTAT
>JAAEAF010011035.1:0-15517 GCA_011037195.1 Triatoma infestans
GAAACCAGTTATCATAGAAAAAAAATCTCTCTTTTCCACCTATGCGAAACTCATCCACTATAATTTGGAAGTGATTTCCTTTTCAAATCGCACATTACCATATGATTTCGATCTCCATAACTGTTGGGTTTTATTTCTTTCCGTGCCTACAGATTTATTTAATAGCAATGGGTAATTATATTGTTTCAAATGTTTGCAAAAAAATACCATTACGAAATTTTAATTCAAAATTTATGGAAGATTTTGAAGTTACCTTAAAGCAGAATGTTTCAAAAGAAATAAAAATCCGTAAAGTAGTAATTACATTTTCGTCTAGTGTCAAATACTTAGGTGTCCATATCTACGACAGGCTAACATGGAATAATCACATTAAGCATTTAAATAAAGCTGCACTACATAAACTAGGTAGTTTTTTCAACCTTCCTCGCTCTTCATCTCTAAGTGAGGACATGAAACTACTCATGTATAAAGTCTCATTATTAGACCCACCATGTCCTACGGCTGTCCAATTTGGCACACCACTGCTAACACTCACCTCGATAAACTTCAGGTGACACAGAATAAATGTTTGAGGGTAGCCACACATAGCCCCAGACGCACACCTCTGCAACGCCTACACTCACGTTTAAATATACCATTAATTCGGGAAGTGATAGAATGAGCAACAGACAAATTTAAAACTACACTACCTCGACATCCTAACACACTGCTACAGACCGTAAATCTAAATACAAAATCCAAATGGGGAAGGCGACACAAATAGATAACGTATCCGGTATGTCAGTGATATTGTGCACCGTGTAATTATGATCAAGCTTAGTGCAGTGTCAAAATGTACTACAGCAGCATGAACTGCTTTCTGGATTATGTGTGTGTGTATGACAGTGTGTGATTGTGGTTATGATAGCGTGAATGATTGGAATCTGGAGTGATTGTGTGTGAAAGTTTGTAAAAGTTTACTTTAGTGTTATTATTGTGAATATCGTAGTTTATTATAGATTAATGATTGTTAATTGTAAATATTTTATTATCGCACAAATTAGAGATATAAGTTTTTTTTCTATTATATTTTTCTTTCCGTTATTTAATCTTATGTTACTTAAATACACCCAAATTGTAATTAGATTATAATTATGAACATGCAAATAAGACCAGAAGAAGGCGGTGTTGTAACCTGCATATGGAATGCGACGTGTAGTATATAATACCATGCATATATATCTGTTAAATAAATGTATTGTATTGTATTGGGATGACCTCAGTGGTAGAGCGCTGGACTAGCTACGCGGAAGTCCTGGGTTCCAGTCCAGCAATGCTGCCCTTAGATTTTCTTTTCGTAGAAGCCTCTAGAGATGATGGGCAATGTTGTCTGTAACCAGAGAATAATGTATTGGAATTAGATGTCTTGAATAGGGAGTAGAAGTGAAGAATAGGTGGATGTTAGAGAGTTGTTACTCGAATTACGAACAACTGAATTTACGAAAATAGACTATATTTTAACAATAATTTAAAGTGTTTGAAATAATAACTACAATTAATTTAAAATGATTGAAATAGTAACTAAGATGCACAACTGTAAATGATTATGAATAATAATAAATATATGTTTAAACCTTGAATAGGGACGCGCTCGCGATGTGTGAAACTTAACTGCTTGAACTGACGTGAACTGATGTCTGAACGTTGAATACTGATTTGATACTGATGTATAACTGATGTAGACTGGTATAATACTGATCCCCTCCTCCAATAGAGCGACGTTTATATTGGTATCACTCACACATTGACAGGTGTGTAAGTACTTGCCACACTAAGACATCTCTTGCTGTATGTTGACCTTAGTTAGGTCGGTGACCAGGGTGGCGACAGATGGTGGCCAGTCTGTGATTATCAAAGACTGTTTGTTAATAGATGGTAGCCAGGTGGCCTTTTGAGTGTTCGTTGACCCTTGTAATCAGGGAATACCGGCCAGGTGGCTTCTGTACACTGGCCGTATAATGACCCCTGTTTGAAAGGGTTTTAGCGGCGTTCCTTTGACCGTGTATTGACCCTTGTTTGAAAGGGTTTTGTGTGCCGTGGTTCTTGACCTGAAGATAGCGGCTGGCTGGAACCACTAGTTATAATTTTTAGATTTATAATTTAAAAATTATATCTTTTTCTTCTTGCTATCACATTACAATAGTCCGGATGCTGACAGTGTACTGACAAGTCGTCCATCGCGCCACTGAACGAGATGTTGACAACTCGTAAATTTAAAATAAAAAAAATGTGTTTACAATTAATTATTAGCCATTACAAAAATTTATTTTTGCAATATAAAAGTTTTTTCTTTCCAAAGTTTACAATGTTCATTTTAGTTGCCATCAATCACTTGTTTTAAATTTATATTACGTAGTTACAATATAAAACGTTGGTTAAATCAAATATTGTTATTCATGGAAATAAAGGTTTTTTTTGAGAAGTTTCTTCCCCCCCCCGTTCCACTGTATACGCTAATTATAACTTTGAAAAGTTAAAAATGTTTTTTTACGACCATTTTCCTCTCTTTTTGTTACATACTAAAATTAATTGTAAAAAAAACAACAAAAAAACAAAGAAAATTTCATTCATTAAAGAAATATATAATATAATTCTGCTTTTAAATAGAGATGCGAAACTTATTTTATTTTTTTTTTTAAATTAAAAATATAATAAATCTGTATAGTTTATTGTGTTCTACTTTTTCTTACTGTTTATTACGCAATATTACCATCGTGTCAAATTACGGAAGTTGTTTTCCCCGGAAGCACAAGATGTAGGGGAGTCCAAATGAAACATTTTTGAGATGCATCGCTCTACACACTCTCTCTCTCATCTGCCTGTCCTCTCTCACCACTCTTTTTAGTGCCCGTGTGTCTATATGTTTTATATATTCGGAAATATAAATATATTTATATCCTCAGAATAGAAATAGAGAAGAATTTCCTGTAACTTAAAACAATTTGGTGAAATGGCGTTGATGAATAAAAAAAAAAAAAAAAAAAAAAACTGACGTAAAAGCACCTACATAAGTTTCTCTTAAACGCAGTTACACAATCATAAAACTTCACATATTTTCTTCATATTATATGGATTCCATATAAAATGATACAAAACAAAAATATAGTGGAGGTGAGGGTGCTGGCTGGTTGTTTACAGATCGCAGGTAGCATTAGATATTGCAGCATGAACCCCACAGAGGCTCCGCAGCAAAAGAATTTGCTGCAAGGGATTCAGGCCGCACATTATTATGGCCACCGAAACAGAGGGCAGAAAAGTTTCTACCAACTCACACTTTAGACGGGGCATCGGTGCATTGATAGTCTGTAATTGTAGCTGAGGTACGTGGAAGTGCTAAGTTCCCAAATAGTTGAAGGCTACCCCCTGCGTTCGTCCACCTTTCTGACCATCCACGCTTCCACAAAATTGGAGCGCAGATGTTTCCAGAGCCGCGACGAGGACGCGCAGATTAGACTTGAATGAGGTTCCTCGACAGAATATCCTTCTCTAGAAACATAGGGAAGTTTCACCCTAAGTGAGTAAAAATACTCCCTCAAACTATTTGGCTCCAAAAAGTTTCCATAATACGCAATCAATTCTTCCTGAGAAAGTTTCCAAATAAAAGTTATAGATGTCACACATCAGATTGGTTATGGTACCAAAAGAGAACATCCAATTTGTGCTTCCTGCACTTTCTTAATTTTTAAGATAATTTTTACTACTGGTAAAGGGAAGTATTTCGAACTGAGCTTTTCTCCGGAAATACATTTACTGAGGGCTGCTGAATTCGATAAAAATGTTTTTAGCGAATAGTTTGTATATATATAATATATGTATATGTTTTGTGTGTGTGTGTGTGTGCGAACAAAATATTTCAAAAACGAAAAATTGCGGAAAGCTCAAACTTAGTAATACGTTTTGTACTTCCACTGCATATAACACGAAAGTTTCCGCCAAAATCCACCAACCAGTAGTGCGACTGTATTTAATGTTTTTTGCTTTTTAGACCTCTAAAAAAAGTAACAAATCATTATAGTGTATTGTTTGTAGCACTTGCAGGTATATATTATTACCCATTAGAACCCATAATTGAAGAAAAACAAGAACAGCTATACTTGAAAACGATGTTCTTTAAACTAGCAATGCTCACTGCGCTGATACAATTGTGTAACTTTTATTAAAAAATTCTTCCGGAAAAACTGATTCTTATGTCTTATCTGGGGACCTGTCAATTAGGTTAAAACTTAAACTGCCACTAGAAGCTTTAATTGTGACAGAGAACGCTCCAAATACTAGTTACATTCAGATATATATGATGATCTCTACCACCTTTATATGGCACAATTTTTAAAAAAAAATTTCCAATATATTGCATTATCGTGGAAAGAGAAAAAAGTCATATGAAAAGTTTCACACTAGATCTTTTTGACGAAGTGTGGAGCTTAATAATGAGAATTTCACTTAAGCAAACTTGGAAATATGAGCGAGCAAGGTAACGGCTTTTAACATAACTACAAAAAAAAATCATATAACTATTAATAGTATAATTATTATTATATATTTTATTTAATTTGTAATATAGTAATAAATAGTTGAATAATTTATTGATATTCTTGGTGAACTAACGATTAATTCTGATAAATTCAATTTTCAAAGTTTGTGATAATATCTTTTAAGTTTCAAAAGTATTAACAGCAAGATTCAAAGAGAAAACCACATTCCGGATTTTCAACACGCAATGGAGCTTCAAAAATGATTTTCATCTCTGATGAATAATTACACAATTCATAAATGGTTGAAATTTTCCATCTTTCCTTCCAATATTAACAAGGTCGCACCCTAATCACTCCCTCCTCTGAACTAACTGTGCTTACCTTTGTAATCCTCTTACTAACAAGCTTACCCCTATTAGGGCTGCATCTATTTATTTACGAGTACTAACTTCACAAAAGTACTATCTAGTAAATTTATTTTATCAATAATATATATATAATTTATTTTATATAATAATTATTATTTAATATTTTTAATTACATTTTTCATGGTCCTAAAACTTTTTTCTCTCTGTTTTTATTCACATACAATGCGCACAAGCAAATCTGATTACATTTAATACAAATAATTTTTTTTTTAATGAGGGGTGAATGCGATTTACGCACATAGAGACGCTGCTTTGCCAGACTCCCAGATTGGACTACCGGCTAAAACACTCTCCTGCTGCTAGGTCTAGCCTGGATTCACCGGTGACTAGCATTACTTCAGAACTAGGCCTCTGCCCATTGGGTTTTCCCGCTTGGCACTCGTCCAGGTCCTGCTTCTTCCGATGAATAATGTTGTGGCTACCTTACTGCAGTCTGCCAGTTGGTCTCCCTGGCCAGCATCGCCTCAATCAGAGTAACTGGGGTCTGTCGCCCAATCATCGCCTCGAGATTACTTCTCAGCCGTTCCCACCGACCGCAAGGAAAAAACGTGTGGGAAGCATCGTCTTTACTACCGGGGCAGTAAAGGCATTCCTCATTCTCTGCTTTTCCTATCTTTTTCAGGTGAAGCGCCCTGAAATAACCATGCCCGCTCAGGATTGTATGACGTAAAAGTCCATTTCCCCATGTGGCCTTTTCGTCCATGCCTTTACCTTCCTAATCAACCCAGCAGTCCATCGACCTCGCAGGACATCTTCCCAGGAAGCCTGCCATCTCCGGAAAGTCCGATTCCTCTCCTCCCTGGAGAGATCCTCCTTACTCCCCTCTGCTTTCCTTTCTTGGAGCATCTTGCGTTCCCTTGCAAGAGTGCAATCGTGATCACTCCGGTAATTACAAGAACCGCTGACTCAGACACCTGCGGTATGCAGAGGCAATCCTCAGCGTACCAAGCCGCTGCACTCAAACCATTCTTTTTCTGTAAGAAGAATACAAATAATAATAATTTTTTTTTTTTTTTTTTTTTTGAGGAGGTGAAATGCTTTTTACGCACAAAGTGCCGGACTCCCAACAAAATGGCCTACCGGCTAAAACAGCCCCCCCCCTTATCACCGGACCTAGCCTGGATTCACTCGTGCAGTATTACATCAGGCTAGGCCCTCAACGTGACCCTAATTAGGGATTCACATCCTCCTCATCCAAATCCCTTTTTCTACTTATTAAAACTTCTCTGGCAAAAGTAGATACCGCTCTCCAGTTCGCTCCGCTTGTGAGAACTATACTTTGGAATCGGTCAGGAGTCCACCGGCCGACGCTCCCCTCCAAGTCCCTTCTGAGACGACCCCACCTTTCACACTCAAAAAACGTGTGAGAGGCATTGTCTCTCATCCCTGTAGAATGGGGCAGTTCCCTCCCGGCCTCTTGCCCATTTTCCGCAGATAATCGTGGAAGTAGCCGTGACCAGTGAGGAACTGGGTGAGATAGTAATCTACCTCACCGAAAGACCTCGTGGTCCAGCTATTCACGTCCGAGATTAACTCCGCGGTGCACCTTCCTCTAGTCTCCTCCAACCATGTAGTCTGCCATTCCGACATAGTACGTAGCCGCTCCTCTCGAGCGACTGCTGCTTTGTCCACTTCCCACCTTCTCCCGAAGATTCTCTTCCGTTTGCAGGCGAGAAATGTAATAGGAATGATCCCCGCAATTACCAATATAGCTGGCTCCGGATCAGTCCGGTATGCAGAGGCTATCCGGAGTGTACCGTGCCTCTGCATCCGCGCCAATCTTTTTCTATAGGTTTCTCTGTTAAGGGCGCCCGCCCAAACTTCTGCCCCATACAGCAATACTGAGTGTGCAAAACTCATCAAAACTTTGCGAGTACGGGCCCTAGGTCCCCCGACGTTGCTCATCAGCCTACTTAACCTTCCCACGCTTATAGACGCTTTTTCCACGGCCCTCTGAATATGCTTACCAAAGGTTAGCTTGACGTCAATCGTCACTCCCAGGTATTTAACAGCCTCCGTAGAAACTACTGTCTCCTCCCCGAACTTCCATGGGATGCACACATCTATGCGTTTTTTGGTGAGCATTACAATCTCCGACTTTGCCAGCGCCAGGGTTAAACCATGTGCAGTCATCCACTGGTTTACCTTCCGCACGACCTGGTTTAATTTTATTTGGGCTTTATTAATATCACGCGTAGATATTAGAGCTGCCACATCATCCGCATAAGCAACCAGCATCGTCTCCTCTGGTAACGTCAATCGGAGCAATCCGACGCACGTTATATTCCATATATCCAGTCCTAAGATCGATCCTTGTGCCCCCCCCCCAGCGGAGACATTCATGGATCTAACCCCTACATCTGTTTGGAACATAATAGTTCGGTTGCTAAAATAATCGCTAATGATCCCCAACAAGTACCTCTGGACCTAAAAATCTTCTTCCAGCGCTCGTAGAGCATCTTCCCAGCTAAGCGTGTTAAATGCATTCTTCACATCGAACGTGACGAGAAGAACTATCCTTCGTGAATTTTAATTGTGATCCTCGGCTCTTTTAACTGCTCTCACCACTTCCTCCACTGCATTTAAGGTAGATCGGCCAGCTCTAAAGCCATACTGATTCGGTGATAAATCCCCCGCAACACGCTCGCAATCAACTAGCCTCCTCCTAAGAAGTTTTTCATACAATTCACCTGCAGTGTCCAGCATGCAGAGAGGACGAAAGGATGAGGGGAGCAAGTCCCCCTTACCTTTGCTAATTAAAACAAGCCGCGCCACTTTCCACCGGTTACTAAATGATCCAGCTTTTAGACAAGCATTGAACATTCCCAACAACAAGTCGGGGTTGTGTTGCGCAACCCCTCTAAGTACTTCATTCGAAATGCCATCCGCGCTGGGGCCTTCCTATTTTTTAGTGTTCGCATTGCTTCCTTCAGCTCTTCAGTCGGAAACAGGGCTGGGATCTCCATCTCTTCAAAAAGTCTAACTGTCCTAGGAGGGTGGGAAGGGAACAAGCTTCTCAGTATGTTATCCATAGTCCGGATGTCCAATACCGATTGCTTCTTAAATCCCGCTATCTTTTGCATAACAATCTTGTAGCCCTTATCCCATGGATCTGAGTCCACCTCATCCTTCAAGACATCCCAACAGCGATTCTTACTTCTGGCTATTGCCCTGCGTAGCTCCTTCTTTGCTTGTTTATATTCCAGAGAGCGACTAGCCGCTTCCGTTCGCCGTCGTGCTCGCTGAGCTTTTCTTCTCTTTTTGATCCAGATTTTACGCAGGTCCGCTATGTACGATGTCCACCAATCGACTGCCCGCTTGCCCTGCCAGCGGGCATAGATTGTCTACATGCTTCAGAAATAAGAGTCATAACAGTGGCAACTACTACCTCAGCCCCTGCTTTCCCCTCGAGTGGGACCAGCTCAACCTGGGGCATCCATTCTAGAGGACTTCCTGGAAAATTTCCTTATTCATTTTATCAAAATTCCATCCATAGGACATGTTTTTTGGCACTTATGGGATCAACATTTCTTCCCTCGCCTATGTTAAATATAATATATTGATGGTCAGTTCCAGTAAAATTTTTAATCACTCGCCATCCACTAATACATGACGCTAAGCCTCTGTCGCTGAAGAGATATCCGGTATAGTTTCCGTATACCCCGGGCGCCTAAAAGTGGAAGTATCTCCTATAAGCAAGTATAACAATAAGCTCAGTTCTGGCTGCCATTTCCACGATAAGCCTGCCTCTCGTGTCCGTTGTAGGCATACCCCATTCCACTGCCTTTGCGTTGAGGTCTCCCGCAAACAAAATCCTACCATTTATTCTCCGGATATCATCTTCCAAGGAGTTAAGTTTTCTCGTAAAATCATGGATACCTTCGTTGGGGGTAAAGTAGCAGCTGATATATGTTACATCGCTGCTCTTAATCCAAACATAACCGGCTTTCCTTTCACATGCCTCAACTGAGATCTTGCCCATATCGGGAATCCAAATCGCGGCACTTCCAAGCAAGTCAACAAACGAACTTGTGGGAGCACGGTCCCGGTATTGCTCACAAAGGTGTCCTTTTTCGGCAACCAGCTGATCCAATAAGGAATCTGCCAGCCTACTCCTATGAAGGTTCCCTTGTAGGATCTTCATTACTTACCCAGCTTTTTCCTGGCTTGTTTCAGTGCCTCCCTGAACACCAGGCACCCTCCCGACCCTGGGAGGTGCCGACATGCCTCTGAGGCATACTTCCTTCAAGGCACAGCATACAACTACCCTCTTCAATGCAAGTTCCTGCCAGGTGTCCTAGCCTCCCACATTTAAAACAAAGCTTACTGCGATCCGGTCCCTTACATGGCCCAGAGGTATGCCCATAAGCAAGGCATCTGAAACACCTCAGCACCGCAACCCTTCTTCTAACACGGCAGCGTACCCATCCAACTTTAAGAAAGCCTTCCCCTACTAGCTCATCAGTCACTTTTGCTGCTGAGTTGGACTATTGCAGCTTTCAAACCTCTTGTATTTGCCTTAGTGAGGTGTATTCTAATATCGCCTATTGCCTTGCCTATCAGCGATTCAATTGCTTCCTTTATCTCATTCTCCTCTAACAGGGAATCCAAATTCCGAATCTCAACCGAGGTCTTAGGCTCCAGATGCAAGGTATTAGCCTTATTTTGCAAAACGGTGCTTAAGGCCGTCTCGAAGGCCATTTTGTCCCTAGTATTATCGCCTAGTTCGATTAAAATGTCTCCTGCCCTAGTCTGCCTTATGCAGTTAACCTCTGTCCCGGTGTCTACGGGTTTGATTTTTTCCCTGATTTCCTTAAGGACTTCTGCATAGATTTTGCCCTCCGCAGGTTTAATCAACAAGACATCCGGGCGGGGCTTTTGTTGCTTCTTTTTCTTTTTAATTTTCTTTTCCCTCCGTGACGGTGTAGTTCCTCTTTCAGCCGGTTGATCGACCTCACTTCCTCCTTTTTCACTCCGTAGTCTCGTAAACGAGTGGACCTCAGTCCAATTATTGGTAGTTTTATTTTCCACTGCTGCCTCCCCGGCTTGTTGTTCACCTGTAGATCCTTCTCCTTTTTAGCAGGTAAAATTTCCATCTTTGCTATGGGAGGGGTCTGGGTTGCTATCTGCTTAAGGAGGCCAATCCCTTGCCTTCCCCTGTAGCCGAACTAATCGCTGCAATGCTACTCCTCAAAACCCTCTCAGGGTCTGCACTGCCTCTACTGACTCTTCAATTTCACACAGCCCATCCTTAATATCCATGCTTCATTTTCCTAAGGACATCTCTCATCATAGCCAGCTCTTCATCCACCCTCTTACATGCATCCTCCATGTCTTTCTGCTCCGGTGATCCAACTGGGTCAACCTGCCAAAACACCCATAATAACAAGAGAATTATACTGCGATTCATATTGCGATGTTGAAGCTTTCTCTTGTGGACTGACCGACGCCTCTTTAGAACTTGGCATTTTCTCATCTGTTTCTACCGAACGTTTTACCGGCGTAACATCCGGAGGCGTTCTTCGTAACTTCGCGCTCCGTTGAAACGGGCTGGTTTCCGATGCTGGTGGAAGCAACGACTCCACAACTCCCACGAACTGCCACGATCTTCTTATGGGTTAGGGAACCCCAAGAAATATTTTCCTGCGCTTTAGACACTAATTTCTTATTACTACTCATCTTTTTAAAATACCAGAAAAACTCACCTAACATATCTAGGAAGGGGAAGGATAAAAGGGAATTAGATCGGTCCAACACTCAGCCCACGGCAGCGCCAAATCCCCGCACCGACCGCCTCCCAAGCGCGACGCGCCCGCAACCGGTGGCCTCAAACAGAGCCCCCCGCCTGCAACGGCAGGCCCTTAATCCGGTCGCCAACCGGAGCTACCGCTACAGATGAGATTATACACCGGCTAGTGTGGCAGCCAGGTCATGGTGGCTAGTCCGACTCGGGCCACTGTACTATCCGGCGGCCGGGGAAGCGCTAGAAACCCAGTTTTAAGATGTACCCTCCGGTGGAAGGCCCGCCGCGCGAGCGGAGCGGGCCGCCCGGGGAACGCCCCATAAGCTAGGCGCGGACCGGCGTAACATGTATAGGAATGTGTGAAGGGTAAACAGGGTAGGGTAAAGGAACAGAACAGCAAGAGGAAGGAACGAGTTTGGACACGATGAGGAAAAAGAATTAGAGTGAGTGAAGAAACGAAAAGGTAGTTGGTTGCTGATGCGTTGTAACTGCTGTATAAACTGTTCTAAAGACTGTCCCTTGTAGAGCTAGCGTAGCTGTATTTAAATAGAGTCTCCCTCTCTAGTCTGGCTGGCCTAAGTAGCGAGTGAGACTCTCAATTTTGTGTGTGTGTGTGTGTCTCTCTCTCTCTCTCTGTTTTAGATCCCTCTCTTCGGACCCCATTACACACTTCAGATATTTTTTATTTACTTCTCCTTCTTTTTCTGAAAAAAAAAAATGTTTTAATTAATTCAAAAATGAATAATCATTGGAGTGTTATATGTGTTATTTTTTTCTTCATTTATACATTAATTCCGATTTTAAAAAAAATGTAATTTGGAAGAAACGTAGGGAAGCAATTTAATAAACGAATATCTTTGATATTATACTTTATATTGTTACAATAACTCGTATCTAAATTCTCTGCCTGGATTCTTTATTTCTATTTTGTCTCAAATGAAATTCTTCTGCTCTTATAACAATCGATTATAGAAGCTAAAAGAGGCGCCAATATGATGAAAACTCTTATTCAGATAAAACATTCATCACTTAACATTCTCTGAGTAGTTCATTGACTGACTGCTAACTGTTACATCATTATAATATTTCTTAAATCCATTTTTTTTTCGAAAAAATATTACAAATAAAAGTGATAGCGGTTTAAGGAAAATCGTTGTAGCCGTTTTAGAGAAAATTTCAATAAAACCACTAAAAACATTTTCTGTTAAGTAGCCTTTTCGAATAACCATTATTTTTTTCAATTTTAAAGTTCTATCAATGATTCTAAAGTATATTATTATTATAGGGTAAAGCTAGGAGAGATACGCAAATTTTAAATTTATGCCATGTATCAAAATATAGGAGATATATTAAAGCGGTAATGCTTATAAAACATATGTCAACTACTATTATCTACAAAAAAATCTTATTGTTTTCAAAATAAAGACATTCTCATTTATTCCAGAAACTAAATTCAAATACACTACATTTGGCCGTCTCTCCTACTATCGTAGAAGGTGCACCACCATAGGTAGGAGATCTCTCCTCTGTGAAGGTAACAAATATACCTTTGGATCCGTCTGTATACCAGATCGAGTGACCGAACTGGGGGAGGGTCACAGTACCATTCACTCTGCTCGGTATAACAATTTGGAAGTTCCTTTCGAAATCCTACCTAGGAACCACCCTATCAGTTGGCATTCCAAGAACAGATATCGACTGTGTCTACGAGTCCAACTTTAACAACAGCGTGGAAATCTTTCATTTCAATTGCAATTAATATAGTATATAAAAAAGAAAAAAAATTTACTAAGCGTTATGAAAATTCAGGTATTCACCAGATATAGCTGATGCGTATAAATGTTCGTAGAACACGGAAGAACACACAAATACCTGAAGAATTTTGCAATACATTCGCTTGTGATCTCTCTAATCCTGGACTAACTTCCTTGACGTCCGTGGTGGCAAACAAGAGAAGCATAGCCTGCGTCTTCTCTTCTAACCCCGTCGTCTCTTCTAGCTTTACCCTATAGGTAGTGAAACCATAATTGTGCTGAAGTGGTACTTTATAGGAAAGCATAATACTACTCAGAACCTCAACAAAAAATTAAATTTTCTTAGGATAAAGTTATAGAAAAAAATGATAGGCATTTGTGTGTATACGACAATAGTATACGATGTTTAAAGAAAATCATTTGGAGTGGTTTTCCACAAAAACGCGAATAGCTAAAAAAAAATATAGTACAGTCAGTAAAGTCGCTGTTCCGGTTGATGAATTTTGCCCGAAACCTATCTAAACGAAACATCTAGTACGAGCTACCTACGATTTTTTCCGTGTAAGTGTGCGTATGTAAGAATGAAATATCTCAAAAACAAAACAAAAAACGCAGGACTCCCCCCGTTCCGTTTGGTATTCTACATCTAACACGAGAGTTTCGGGTAAAATCCATTTACCGAAAGTGCGTCTTTAAGAATGCATTTTTTTTACGACTCTAAATACTTTTCTTTAAACATCGTATAGTAACTAACACCTCTTGCAGGGGCTGCCTCCCATCACCTCTAGGCACGATCGTAATAACCAGAGGTTGATTGAGAAAATCAAGGTTGACTATCTTCTTGGAATGCCAACTGTTAGAGTGGTTCCTAGGTAGCATTTCGAAAGGAACTTCCAAATTGTTATACCGAGCAGAGTGAATGGTACTGTGACCCTCCCCCGTTCGGTAACTCGATCTGGTATACAGACGGATCCAAAACTCCGTCTATGGGGCAGGCCTAAAGTTAAGATTAAGGCTAGGGAAATACGCCACGGTCTTTCAGGCTGAAGTCGTGGCGTTACAACTCTGCGCTAGGGAGCCCTGAAGGCACTCTCCTCACACCAAATAATCTCAAGACTGGTGTGGAATAGCCTACTTGCCCTAACCGAGGTGGGTACACGGAATAAACTGACACTCGCCAGGGTGTCGGGACATGCGGGGTTTCTGGGCAATGAAAAGGCGTATGCCCTAGCGAAGGAGGGTTCGCAGGATAACTTACAGGCCCCGAACCATTCTTCGGCTTGTCCAGGAGCCTTATTCAGACTTCTGTCAAAGGTTGGATAGAAGAATAACGTCTGCTTTGGTGGGAGAGAACACCAGGACAGAGGCAGGCAACGCTCTTTATCAAGAGAGATTTGCCTAAATTATACCAGAGATTCTACTACACCATAACCCGAAGGGATATAAGCTAATTGTAGGTCCCAGCAGGGCATGGTAGGCTGAACAGACCATGCACCACCTACAACTGCAGGAAATGCGGTATGCCGATTCTGCAAGGCCGAGCAAGAAAACGCCGGCGCACATCCTCTGTGGTGCGCCGGCCTGGCACGGATAAGTTTCTTCAATTGGGAACTATGCTATCCCGAAGCTATGGCTTCATGACGGACATGAGCCTTGGACTGATTTAGGAGGGCAAAGCTGGATTGTGCTATCTTAAGGGGTATAACATAGATCTCGTCTTGTAGGTCGCAGTGGCTGAGGCTCGCCCCCCCCCCCGCTTCTAATCTAATCTAATCCTACTAACACACTTTTCTATCTACAACTTTTATTTGCAATATTTTTCCGGAAATTTGGACTTTTTGAGAAGTTCTGAAAGAACAGTAGCGTTATGCTTCCCTATAAAATACCACCAGTAAAAATGTATAGTTTTTACCACTTTATAATACTAATATAGATTAGAATTATGAAATTTATTCACTCTCTTTAAACAAGCACTGGGATAACAATGTAGAAGTAGTACATTGTTCCAATAAGAACACAATATAAAATCAATTTTCAATATTGCCCAGTTAAAACTAGCTTTGAAAGATAGTAATGGCTGTCATCTGTGGCGCTAGTTTGAAATGATGGAAGAGGAAATACAGTATACTTCGATCAAGTAGCTTCTATACTCTCATACTAAGCCGCATCTATAAAAATTAATAAAATAATTAAGCAAATATATATAACAGATATGAGAAGTAGAAAAATATATTGGTAACAATGAGAAAGAAAGCGCTGCGTTAGGAAAGGGAATAAAATTAAAATGTAGAGGCGGAAATTAGGGGTTTCTCACTACAGCTAATTAGTTAACTGTAGAGTATAGATAACTAGTTAGTTATCCGTACGTGCATTGTAATTTACATTCCCAATAAACTATAAAATTATATTTATTGATCCAGACATGTATATGGATAGGCAAAGTCATGATAATTATTTGCAATCATCAAGAGATCCACTGTCTCACGGCGGTAATGACAAAGAAAAAATCTGTTGTGAACCAATAACACGGACTTGCTCTTACTGCGCCTTACACAGTTGTAAATGTAAAATTTTCTTTAAACATCCTATCTGCTACCAGATGTTAGTTGTTTTCATTGTTATATCAATGGGAGAATCTGAACCTAATAAAACCAGTTTCTGGGGGGAAAGCTTAACCTTTTCCTTCCAAGGAAAAATGAACTTTCTCGGCGAAAACTTTCAATTAAAAGTGATATGTCTCTGTATTTATATTTAGTATAACACATTTAATTAAATCCTTCAGAGTTTTTGTGAACAAAATTGCAAAAAAAAAAAAACGGTTCAGTAAATTCTCAACCGACTCACCTGAGTTTTTTAAAACTCAAAGTTTTGGTAACATATTTAATTCTAATTAATATTATATAGATAAAAAAATAGTAGCTATTATCTAAATCAACACTTTATAGGAAAATATAACTCCATCCTTACCGCAAAAACTATTTAGATGAATTCTTACAGAGAAATTTGTCAAATAAAAGTTATAACTTTCAATGTAAATTATATGGTTGACATATGAAAATCGTAATTTAAAGAAAATTGTTG
>JAAEAF010011036.1:0-19683 GCA_011037195.1 Triatoma infestans
TAATTATCACGGCAGAGATCGCTAACAATAATAACTCACTTATCAATATGTGGAGCTGAAACTTCACACTTGTGTTGCTGTGGTACGGTAGGCCAATTACGGGCAAGTTTCACCATTGCTGCAGCATCCATTAAACCATATCCAAAAGAATGGCTGACTGTAAATATTTTTTTCAATTATTATTATGACAAATTAATAATACAATTTATGAAACTAATTTTAATTAACCCAAAAGTATATTTTGACTTAGAATTAGAAGTATAATAGATGTGTTAGGTGGAGAGAATTTACGTCTGGTTGATGATATAAGAAGACTTGGTTAACACTGGTTAACTATTATATTAATTAAGAGACACAGACTGCCTGGACTTTACAATCGAGAAAAGTTTAAGGTAGAGTGGTATGAAAATGACACGTGGCGATAGGATGTATTTAATTGAATTCAACTGTCCTTTTATGGACTGTCCGTCGCTATATTTATACAGCTTCTCCCACTCCAGGCCGAGAGAGTGGTTGAGCTTCTCTTGTTCTCTTTGGTTGTTGTTACAGGAGACATTACCAGTAATTTTTATTTTTAAATGTTAATAAAATTCTTATTGTACTAAGATTTAAAATAAGTTATGTCATACCATTTCTTCCAACACCATTTGTAGTCCAATCTGGTGCCCGTAAATTAGCAGGTTTAGCTGTAGCTACTACAATATGTTGCATATCTCTCCAAGTCAACTGAGTATTAGCTTCTAAGGCCAATGCGCAAATACCTGCAGCTAAAGGAGCCGATGCAGATGTTCCTGTATGAGTGCTGGTACATTGATGATGTAAATCTGTTGTTACTATCTGTTACATAAAATATCTAGTGTGAAACTGCAATTAGTAGAATAATAAAATTAAAATAAATGGTATTTTCTGTAAATCTGATCATTTACTGAACATTTTTTCAGCTCTTAACATTACATAATTATATGCGGAACAGACACGCTTCTTACGACATAAAAACTAGAAGAACAGTGATTCATCAGAGACATTTTCCGTGGTAGCCTGCTTCATTTTGTGGTCATTCTGAGTGTGAAACTAGTCGCCTGTACAGTCTGTGGTGGCACCCTGTCTGAAAAGCATCCTGAAGATGGGCGAACGCCCATCAAAATTGAAGCAGGCCCTATCCACGGAAAGTCCCTCGATGCTTTCCGCTCTGCGAACCAACCCCACAACAAACAGTGATTATTTGGCAGGCCGGCAGGTAGCGCCTCAATCAATCCACAACAACATTTTGAAATGGCACTTTAGAATTAAGCCTTTATATCATAGATCTCCTAGTATCAATTTTTATCGAAAATGCTTTAAATAAAAATGACAGGTAAATATGTGCAGTTAGCACTGAAATTTAAAGATAATCTTGGTGGACCCGATTTCGAGAAAATACTGAAACCTCAGAACTTATTCGATAAAGTCGCACTTCCGTTTACCGATTTTCTTCACACATGAAATTCTGGCAATGACCATGTCCGTATCCTGATATTATATCCGAAACCCCTCAAAAATAATTTTCCTCGAAAAAATGTTTTAATAAAACTGAAAATAATCATGTG
The DNA here is from genome assembly GCA_011037195.1 of Triatoma infestans. Classification (NCBI taxonomy): domain Eukaryota; kingdom Metazoa; phylum Arthropoda; class Insecta; order Hemiptera; family Reduviidae; genus Triatoma; species Triatoma infestans. The sequence goes on from JAAEAF010011036.1 coordinate 1,587, forward strand.
GGTAATTAGTATAGCGAAGTTAAAGAAATCATTGGATATGTTTACGAAGAAAGATGATTCAAGTACATGCATACACAAAGGCACGTGCTCATAGAGACAATTGTTATGTAAGATTAATCGCTATAGGAGAAAGTGAAAACAAAAGAGTTACATAAAATTGGATTCATAAATCTAATTTTAATTCTAGGCCAATAGCCTATTTTCTTACCTGTTTTTCACCAGTTGAACCACTACTATAAGTTGTTGCTAACGTAGATGAACACGCTTCAGAATACCATGGTACTAGACCATTTTCGGTAGCACTTGATATAGATAATGTCCATATAGAATTTGTATAACCATCACAGTTACAATTATCATGGTCCCTTCCACCATTACCTGAAGCCCAGACGAATATAGAACCTTTACCGCTACGCCCCTATAATGTAACAACAAGAAAAAAAAAAAAATTAACAAAATCTAGTACGTGTCAACACAGGATATTCAGAGATTGAGTAAAATTCTAAATTGTTGCTTGTTTTCGTAAAGCGTCCATAGGCTACCAATATCTTTACTTCTTTCTGTGGAAATCCTCTCTAATCTAATTTAATTTAATCTAGAGCTCAGGGCTGCCGTAAGGAAGTTCTGCATTTAGGCCACCAATATGCTCAGTCTGCCCTCAATAAGCTCAAGCAAAGGGCTTACCCTCATACCCATTACTTATAAAAAAAAAGCCAGAGCTGAGGCGAGAGAAATCTCCGATCCCGGATTCGGCACCACGCTATAAGCGCCAAATTTTTGGAATCGTTTCCCGAGAGTTAGTGCTCACATTCTCCAAAAAGGAGAACGGTGTTTCATCCTTCTGGAAAGCCTTCCTAAGAGGCGAATTTATTTAATGAAGCATGTCAAAGTAAAACCCGGTGGATATTTTTTTTTTTATAAACACAAACAACAGAAAATGGAAATAAATAAACCAGATTTGAGTAAATTGAGCACTTCATTTACATGTGCTTCAGTGTTCTTAAGCGCGAATCCAAAGAAAATCTTGTATGACGCAGAGAATGTTAATAGTATGTTCTTGGAGACCCGTTCGAGCTCTCAAATATGGGCATTATCAGCATATTTTTAATTATTTAATTATTTAATTTACACTCCAATGTAGGAGGACTAGATCTTTTTCATTTAGTGACTTCTTTTAAAACTCTTTTTTCATGAACCCCTTACAATCCACATAAACAATGTTTCAGGATATAAAAATAATAAAACTTTGATGTGGATTTCTATGATAAAAAGTAGAAATAAAAATGTTCATTCATATGCTAAGGGCAAACTAACATAATAAATAACAAAAAGTCCAACGTTTTTTTGTTTATCACAAAAACTAGTGGTCAACTTTTCCAAGAAATGCTTCTGAATAAAAATCGTAAAAATAGAAGAAAAGTTATCCAATACCATCAAAAGTTGGATTTATCTTCAAGTGATGGATTTAAAACTCGAGTGACTTCCAATCTTGGAGCTTCTTAATTAATTATACTTAAAAATATTTACTGTTCTATTTGAATCATGGAAATAAATTTGGTGTCATTGGATACAAAATTTTTATTCAGTACTCAAGTTCCGATCAGGTGGAATTACATTTTAGATTTTGGACATTTTTGCGAATACTCTTTCTTCCACGGATGAGGGATACTCCGGGATAACTTTTTTTTACTTCCTTATCCTTTTATATAGAAATACAAAATTGTTTACTGTATGATTGTGTTCTCGAATCTTAAAGAATCTTTTGTGTCCATCCTTCAAAAATACTTTCATCGAGCCTATAACCTTCCCTGGAACTAATGAAAAAACTACATAAACTCAATTATTGTACATTTATTATTAGGATGGATAATACTCAAGATAAAAACAATAATTTGCTTAGAGCTCCCTTCAAACATTTCTTTATAATAAAAACACTGAAATAAAACACAATCACAACGGCTTCCAAAAACTATCAATTTTTTTTTCAATTTATTTTGAGCTGATTTGCTACAAATGTGGTATAAAACTGGCGATAAAAAGGAAAATTCTGTAAATTGATTTTTGTAACATCAAAATGCACAACAAAATATATGAAAATAATGTTGAAATATCGAAATTCTATAAAGTTCATAACTGCATTTCTGTTAGAGCTTTTATCACTTAATAAAAATTGGAATAATTAGGGTTTATCCATAAAAAAAACAAACAAAAAAAACATGTTATATTACATAAACTGTTTTGTAATAATTTTGTCTAAAAGAGATTTAATTATTAGTTGATTTAAGAAGAAACGTATACAAAACACAGCGCATGGGTAATGCTGAATGAAATATAATTTTTCACAGCGATTATAGAGTTATAAGTTAAGGTCCAGAGAATGTTAGCCTCTCCAGAGAAGCACTTTAATGACCTAATACTACTGTTCTAATGCCATTTACTTTTCCAAAAGAAAGAAAGAAAAAAATAGCAATTTTTCTTCGTATTTTTCACTCATTCACTTTTACAAACGATATTAAAATAAAAGAATTCCATCTCTGAAATCCACATAATTTATTTCTTTTTTTAAATGGAAACTTAATATTTTTTCTAAATAAAGAACATCCATTTAAGATGAAAAGTTAATTTTAGATATATAGCTATGATAATTTTAGAGTTAAACATCTTGTAAACTTATAACTTGTATATTTTTTCATTGTAAATAATAGTTATATCTCTGTGAAATTTTTAGAATAAATAAGTTCTAAAATTTTTAGTAAATATCAGATTTCAGTTTTTATGCAGAATTTTGTATGGGCAACATTATGCCAGGATTCAACGAATTATTTTATTTACATATTTATTACTTATTTTCTTACTTATTTATATATATTTTAATTATTATTTATAACTAATGTCATCTCAGTGAATCTTAGATACTACAATGTAAACACAGAATGAGAAGATGTAGTTAATGCATATTGATTTGTGAAATTATATTATTTATAAGCTATCAGAAGCAAGCATCCTTTGATGTGTTCCACAGTCTGCTGCAGTATTAATGTTTGCTGGTGAAACACCTACCTTAGTTACTCCTTCGATGAATGCTCTCATAGCTAGTTCACCAGGTCCATCTACAGTTTTACCATCATCGTCCGGTCCCCAGGATGCTGAATATATATCAATATGTTGTGGGTTAAAGGATAATGATCTAGCTTCAACTGCATCAGTCACATCTCCGTCCAGCATGCGTACACCTGCAAACATTATTATGTGAACTAACTAGTTCAATTCAATTTTTTTTTTTTTTAATATGAAGGTCAAAGTGACAAATTTTATAAGTAACAATTTACATTCATGTAGGTAACATAATAGTACAGATTTTTTGGATTCTATAGAACTGCAATATTATATATAATAATTCTGATTTCATTTTATCAATAAATCGCAAAATAAGACGTGCAAACCAATGACTTTCCTATTTTTTGTAACGGTTATAATTCATACATTATCATTAAATTTATAACTGGTTAGTTTTAATTTATTTATTTCAAACGGGTGAAAGCCCATACTAATATCATACGGTGCCACATGATAAATACCACTTTTCCTATACTAAATAAAACGGAGAAACCTTCTTTGAACAGCTTCAAGTTTGTCGACTAAGTTTTTATTGGTAAAGAGACCATAACTAAAGAACCATATTTGAGCAAAGGCCGGACCATTAATTTGAATAAGGTGACTAAAGAACAGCAATTTTTGAAGTGTTTAGTTGTTCTAGTTATAAAACCGAGAGACTTATTGGCTTTGCTTATAATCGAAGCGATATGAGAGCCAAAAGTTAAGTTACTGTCGAAAATTATGCCAACATCTTTACACTTGTTCAACTCTACTCAAAGGAATGGAAAATAGCTTATAATCATAGTTTAAAGGATTTGAATTTCTATGAAAAGTCATTACCTTACACGTTTACTTTAAATTCTTGTTGTTAGCCAAACACCAAAGTTGCAACTTGATTAAAGAGTCCTGAAGTAATAGAGCTTCATTTAAGGATTTAATTGAAAGAAATCTTTCACATCATCGGCAAACAAGGAAAATTTAACAGATTGAAAACATGACTTTATGTCATTGTTGAAGAGTTTAAAAAGAAAAGGACCTAGATGTGACCCCTGAGGAACACCAGAAGAAGCGAGGTAACATTGAAAGAAAGTATTTTTAAGTTTGATGATTTGATATCTCTTGGATAAATAACTGGATAGCCAATCCAACAAGGAACCATGAATGCCAAGTTCGTACAATTTTTTAATTAATATACCATGATCAACCCGGTCAAAAGCCTTTGAACAATCCAAATAAATTACATCAACCTGTTGGTAAGAAATAAAGGATTGAATGGTGTAATTCTGAAAAAGAAGTAAGTTTGTAGTGGCGAACGCCCTGAATGGAAACCATGCTGTTTAGGCACAACTATATTTTCATACAGTGGACTAAGAAAGTCTAAAACTAACGATTTAAAAACTTTTGCCACAAAAGACTGAATACAAATCGGTCTATAATTGGAGGCCATTGCACGATCACCAGACTTAAAAAAATGGGATAACGTAACTGGTTTCAAGGCAGCTAGGGAAGACACCGGAGCTCAGAGATTGATTAAATAATGAAGTTAAGATGGGAGCTGACTCCTAGACTTCCTAAAACCCTTCAAAGTCTTCTATGTGGTACACGAACGGGTCTAAGATGGAAGAAGGAGTGGGAGCCGGCGAGTACGGGGCTCACCCGAGATGTAATATCTCGATGAGCCTGGGAAGGCTAGCTACGGTCTTTTAGGCGGAGCTAGTCACAATTCTTACCTGCGCCGCCGAAATAAGAAGACGCGGAGTGCGTAACTCCAGAATCGTCATTTACTGGATAGCCAGGCTGTCCTGCGGGCAATTGTCTCGTGGGAGATCAGCTCAAGGCTGGTGTGGGATTGCCTAGGTGCACTTAGGGATATTAGTAGGCATAATAAGGTCTTCCTGGTACCTGTTAAGGTACCTGGGCATTCGGGTCACCAGGTAATGAGGCGGCAGATCGTTTGGCCGGGGAATGTTCCATTGGAACACTTATAGGGCCGGAACCGTTCTGTGGTGTCACAAATGCCTCAGGAGTGCATCCATCAGGACATGGATGCACGACCGATCAAGGGAATGGTGGGTTAAAACCCCAGGCCAGAGGCAGGCGAAACTTTATTTGTAGCTACTCGCCCAGGCTAACTGCAGAATTACTCCAACTAGGCCGGGTGGCCATAAGGATGGCAGTTGGCGTTCTCACTGGCCATTGCAGACTTAATAAGCACATGCATCGCATGGGCCTGGCAACGGATAGCCTGTGTACATTTTGTCAGGAAGAAGAGTAAACAGCACTGCACGTGCTATGTCAGTGCGAGGGGCTAGTATGGCTGAGGTACCGCCTTTTCGGAGAAGAAAAGCTGGTGCCTACAGGCCTTAGCCAGGGGCCCCTCTCGGGTCTATTAAGTCTATTAAGGCAGTCAGGACTCGAGAGGGTGCTCTGATTGACCACCTGGGGAGACCTCCCCAGACTCCACAGTTCGATGAAGGACAGGACGGGGGTAGGATCTCCAACTTAGGGGGTGCCGCAATAGACCCACAGGGGTCGCGGTGGCGCAGGCTGAAGAGCCAATCCCCCCAAAGAATCTAATCTAATCTAAGATGGGAGCCAAAGATGATAGCAGTTTTTCAAGACTATTGACGGAATATTATCAGGTCCAATACCTTTTCGAGGATCTAATTTTTTTCAAAGACTTACTGGAGTTTATTACCAAAGAAATATTCCCTGTTAAGAAACTGTTTAAAATATTCCCTGTTAGTTTCTATGCAAGAAAAAACTATTTCGAATTTTGTGTTCAGAGACATGACCTACGAAACTTGTTAATACTTTGAGATGCTCAAAGAATAAAGACAATGCACGAACCTCTACTGAAACCATTTACTTAATTACTGTTACTTAAGAATTATAAATGTTTAATTAAAAATATTAATGAGTTAATCATTAGAAGATTCTTTATATAATATACTCGATAAAAAGCTTACCATCGATAAAAAGTAACCTTCGCTGTTTACATCTCCATTATTAACATGGAAACGGTAAAAAAAAAAACCTGGTGTGAAATTTTCAAATTAATTTTTTTTACATCCTTTCTCAAGTTTCAATTGATAATTTTTGGTTTTCAAACTTAGAATTATTACAACATATAAAATACTTAGATAGATTGCAAACCAAATAATATGAACACTGTTATTAACAACTAAAAAAATTAACTTGAAATAACTTAAAAAAATATTCATTTTTGCAGGAATCTTGACATTCCAGCCTGACAAGATCAACACTAAATGAAGTGCTGACAAAAACATTAGTCAATGGGTATTGTAACCAGTATTTCAATTTAGTAAAGGCATGATTGCGCCGCTAGATGGCACAGTAGCGCCGTCAAAGATTTGGTGATAAAAGGATGTCAAATAAAGTAGGTTATCCCTTTATCGAGCTAGCTCTACTGATAATGGTTATAATTTAATTAAATGTAAGTATTTACAATAATTATTTAAGTAAATTATAAAAGAAATTGTTTCTCAATGTTCAATTATGATTGATAATTATGTAAGTTTGTTATACAAATAAGCGCCATATTTATTTAATAAGCTGTAGAACTACAGTTATAGCTTTTTTCGTGGTTATGATGGGGGTAAAATAATTTATGCACTTATTTATTCTGAAAAGATTCTTGAAGCGTAATAAGATGGCAAGCTTTTATTGATATTAACTTTTTATTAAAATAATAATAATAAACATAGAAATAAAGGTACCATAAAATTTCCGAAATCTAATCCTAAAACAAATAAGATTTATTAATATATTATTTTAGGAAGCAGATATTGTTTTTTTTTTTTTTCTCATCTCTATAATTAATAAAACTTTTCTCTCTGTTCATTAAATATAAAATGAAAGAGATACACTAATTAATGAATGGCAAGCTCTTGAAGTTCCACTGATTCATTAATTTTCGATTAATTTAGAAAAAAATACGCTTTGTTGAAAGAAAACAATGCAATACGAAATAATGGTTATATTTTAACCCTAATGAGAAATGGTTGTACAAATCCATTCAATTTAATATTCTTGAATTAAAGATGAGAATTTAAGTCTTTTGAGAATAGAGCCCATTTAATATATATATATTTCTTTATATAACGAAGGTTTTCAGTTTTCTTTAATTCTTTCATATTTTATAAGTGACTGTAGTAGATCTGTCGTTTTGGATCCTTGTTGCTCTTGTTTAATAAAGCTCTTGCAAATTATTTCAAGATGGAATACTAGGATAAAAAAGATTTCAATTACATGTTAATGAAGATTCTCGACCGATCTAATAACAACTAAAGGAGATCTCGAGGAGCGGTCAATAAAATGTACACTTTTTTTAACAAAAACTATTTCTTTATTATTATTATCATATTAAGATTATGGTGATTACTATTATTATTATTCCTTTTTGTTTGATTGTTGTACAGATCCCTGAAGAAGACAATAAATTTGTCGAAACGTTGGAAAAGATTTAAAAAAAGTGTACATTTTATTGACCGCTCCTCGAGATCTCCTTTAGTTATTTCAATTACATATTTTAATTTCTCCTATTTAGGAAACCAATATTCTTACCCCATTACCTATATACAACATTCGTTAATACTTGTCTAATGAGCTAAACAAGGTGTTGAACTAAACCGCTTGTCATTAAGAAACAGGCTGCCAAAGAATTCTCTTTATTGTTGTGGTGGTTGTGAGTGGAAGGTAGTGATGATGTGTAAACTGAATTACGGTTGTCACATTGTCTGAAAAACGCATCCTGAAGATGGCGAACGCCAGAAAACGGTCGATGTCCACAAAATGAAGCAGGCTACCACGGAAAATCTCTCTAATTCTCTTTATCATTTAAGTTCCCACTTTCATTAAACACATCTTTTACAATTTCTTGAACAAGTGGGCGTAATACTGCTGCCTATCAGTGAAGAAGCTCTGGGACACATAATGACTGTACATCGCTAAAGAGAATTGAGTATCTGGTTCTAAATATTAATAAGTAACTGTCTGACTAAATAACTGAATAACGGAAGAGGAGAAATTGCGTAAACAAATTTAGATTTAAAAATTGGTGTTCAGACAATCATGCGATGATTCTAGCGAATGGCCTATTCTATGGAGTGGCTAAAGTCTTAGCAAGTTTTAATCACAAGTAGTGAATCTTTTAATATGATATAATTAGTTATACCAGTCGAATTTTGCTTATGGTATTAAACAATTGGAAACTACGCCTGCTTCAGCTAGAGCAAACTAGATCCCCTTTTCCTGGCCTATATCTGGCCCTGGCCGGTTGAAAGATTCAATTTGCTTGGATTAAAGAGCACGCAGTTGTAACTGGAATCGAGCTGGCTGATTGAGTGCCGAAAGCAGCAATATTTGTGGTCAGCATTCTATTTCAATAAGTTTCTTACGTTATGGCGCCTGTGTCATATATAAGATTTCTGCTGGCAGAGAGGACAATAGTGTTGTGGAATTCGCAGTGGGAGAAACTCGTTCAGCAGGTGACACGAAGGAGTTCATTCTCAAAGTGCAACATCGAATATTTAATACCAATCACCTGAACTAAAAGCTTACGCAAGTTTCGTCAACTGGAACGACCTGGAACCACATTATTTTTGGCTGCAGGGTTGACGAAAAATGACGGAAGAGATTAATATTGAACTTAACAGTAACACAGATCTACCAACAAATCCGGTATTTTTTTTTTTAATCGTCTTCAGGGTGGGCCAAGCCCTACGTTATCCAAAGCCCCTCTTAGGCCTCACTGCACCTCAAAGTTCGGAGCATTCTCAGAGCATCCCCTGCGACAGCGGTATTCTATCGTTACAGATAACACTGCCCTTCACATGGCAACGAACTGTAGAGGATTATAAGGCAAGAAAATCTAAGGGAATACTGCTGGGCTCGTACCAAGGGATCCTCCGCGTTCCTAGTTGCCAATGAGATACCACTGAGCTAATCACGTCCCTAAATTCCGATGTTAATTTCAAAGGATATTTTGTTATTTTACCCGAGTTTATATGACTTATCAATAAAATAAAGTTTGATTAATCACGAATTAAAAATATTCACCTTAAAATGTATCACTATATCAATTATGTATTAAAAATATACATATTATAATTATTTACCTATATAATAACTACATGTGTTTGCAGTAATTATAATTTTCTTATAAACATTTAATCATTTAAAGGAGCATAAATATATCTCTGTTAGTATCACTCTCACAGGAAAATACACATACCCACAAAAGGGGGGGATATGACAGAGAGTGAGCAATTCCTAAATTCTAAAAACTAGTTGTTGTGGTTGGTTCCACAGAGCTGGAAAGCATCAGAGATATTTTCCGTGATAGCCTGCTTCTTTTTTGTAGTCATCGACCGGTTTCAGGCGTTCCCCATCATCAGGATATATTTGTCAAAAAGTGTGATAACACAGACTTGCACAGAGCAAATTCAGTTTATATACACTGTGGCTTTAAAAAGCCATTTTAATTTATAATGTTGTGGTCTGGCAAACAAATACAAAAAGAAAAAAAAAAGAAGAAAGTAAATGGTGAAGTAGGGAAAACAATAGAATTCAAAAATATACAGCATTCCCTCAAAAAGTTTTACAAAAGAATTATTTAACATAATTCTTCATTTTTTGATAAAAGTACGATCAACTAATTAGTTTATCTAAATAATAAAAATAGATTATTTTAAGCTTAAAATAATATTCTTTGGGTAAAAAAAAAAAGTGGGTAGGGAAAGAATAAATAAAAATGGAAGTTTATAACAAAATATTACAGCTGGGTTAGCTGTTAACATCTCCGAGGTAATTTATATTTTTTTTGTTTAACAATAAAGTGAAAATTTACAACATTACCTCCAACACTGGCTTTATAGGCAATACCAACTGAACAGATGGTATTGTTAGCAACGGCGGCCACTTCTCCAGCACACCTGGTACCATGTCTGTTTGAATCTATCATGTCGTATCTGGGCATTGGGTTATCATCATGGCTGTTTACATCGAAACTAGCTTGAGGATCCTGAAAATTGGAGACAAATAAAATAAAAATAATAGTATAGTAATAAAAAGAAAAATGAGAATACTAATATAGGGGAGCCAGGTGGTGTACTTGAAGAATTGTATTCAATATTTATTGTAGGTGCGAATTTTAAACAAAACAATTGTGATATAAATTATGAAATTAAAGCTAACTACTTATGATAAACCTAATTAAATTAAAAGTAATGCTGATATCCAGTAATTAATACTCTGACAGATATATAAAAAACAAAATTACAAATAGACCTAAAACTGGTGAAGATAAAATACAACTTGGCGAGGTGGAATAAAAATGGAGATCTTAAAAAATATTAAACTAATAAAATGGAATAAACAAATAAACTGATTAGAATTACAAAAGTGAATATAAGGGGATAATTAAAAATAGAAATTTTTTGAGAGATAAACATTATACTTTTAATTCATTCGAGTATTATTTATTTCAGATATTTCAGTGGAATGTTTTAAACTTGCTTAATCATTAAAAATCATGGAAAACTGAAAATCCGCACATTTATTTAACAGATTTTTTTTTTCTTCTAGCTTAGACTTTTTTTTTTTTAAAGATATCTAAACTCACTTCTATATTATAAAGTTAGTTAGAACTACAACGAATTTTAAAATAACAATTTAAATGATATATAAAATTTTTAAAAAGATAGTCTGAAATCAAAGTTTTCCTACATTATAGAAATCATTTTTCATGGGACAATGTATCAAATGAAATCAAAGGTGGAGGCGGGTATAAGTATGTGGAATTTTGTTCGAAATCTTTGTGTCAGATTTTATGGTGGTTCGTAAAACAAAATATCTAGTTTGAACTTCATGCTTTCTCATATTTGAGATATATCTCGTATTTTAAATTCAAATACTACACATATAGAAAACCTAAGACAATAAATGAAAACAGAAATTTGCACTCTTAATTTTTATAATTTAATAAATAATAGATCTTAAAACTATAAAAAAAAAATATATATATATATATTTAGCTAAGATAAATATTTAGTTGGAAAAGATCAGTTCTTTTTCTTTTTTGAAGAAGTTGAAACAGGAATAGTGAAGAAACTAATTGATTATAGAATATAAAGTTCTACAACTTTAGTTTTATACGAACATGTAGATGTTAGGCAGACTGATGGAGGAATAGGAGAGCATTTTGTCTCCGGCAAGATATGACGATTGGCCCATTTCCAAGTTGTCTCGGCCAATCGGAAATTGCTTAGACTGGAATAGTATGCCAACCATACTTAAACCCATTTTACATATACATATATACATAATACACACACAACGCACAGTGCTTTTATATCCCAAACATGAATTCATTAAAATAAAACACACAACCACTCTTTATTTCTTTCTTTAAAGGAGAATATGGATGGCTAGATATTAGTAGAATGAATTCCAAACAAATTCCTTGTATCTGCACAGATTTAATAACATTAAAATAACCTACGTTTTCACAAATTGATGAATTTAAAAAATAAGCTAAAAAAATATTTTCTTCTCTTAAAGCTTAGTTATAACCTACATTATTAGTTATAACCTACATATATTATTATAACCTGCATATAATAGTTATAACCTACATATATTATTCCTAAGTAATTTGCATGTTATTCCTAAAAAAAAAATGCCCTATTACCTTTGTTATTTTAATATTATAAAAATTAAGAAACAGGTATTAGCCATGCAATATTTCCCTATATTATAATTTATCATTTATCTACATATAATTTGTATAACAAATAAAGGTTTATTGTGATTATTAACAAACAGGTAAATTAAGTAAACGTCTTTTAAAGTCCCCTGCATTTTTTTTACAAATTGGATTAATTGTGGCCAATCAGATTCATTAGTAAAGTAACAAAATGTTTCAGGAACAAGTATATTTCCCCAAAACTGATGAAACGTAAAGGTAAAAAGGCAGGGCATGCAGCAACGAAGTGGAAAGTATCTTCCCTTTCATCTGCGGCGGCCGATTCATAGGGCTTACAACTCCCCCCCTCAATTTTAGCACCCAGCGTACCGAGAATAAACTACCAAACGTAGTCTCAGTAGCTGAAAGATTTGCATTATCTCACGTCGTAGTCCAACAGTTTATAAAATATTAGATCGTTTTGTGGAATTTGCTTTATCTTTAAACGTATTCTTAATGTGTGCACTCAGCTGGTCAACCACAGATAAAAATATCTGTGTGAAATAGTAACATGATTCTCCACTTACTGCGGTTCTAAATGAGAGATTTTCTTCGCAAATTCAAAAAAAACTTAATTTAGTTGCCTCCAATAATATTCACTTGTAAGAAAATTGACAATAAAATAGTGAATGGCGTTTTAGACGATAGTGTGACCATCCCAGTTACCGCGAAACTCCATCAACTTAATTTCATCGGCGAAAGAAGTTTCAAACAAAAGCGGTAGGTCTTAGTATAAGAGAATATATATCAAGTTTAAAGAAACCCGCTCGTGTAGTTATCCAGAAAATCAAGGAATTTTGTGGGTGATTCACATCAATTTTATTTTGTTTTTTTTTTAGTATAAACGGCCAAATACATAATGGCGGACTTACATTGGATCTTATGCCTAAATACTCTTTTTCAACAATGAAATGAAAATTCTGAATTTTTTCTTTATAGCTCATATTAATTATATAAAATAGTGGCCCCGCGCCCCTCGCTTGTTATTGTTGAGCAATTATTAAACTAATATAACTTGAGAAAGTTCTATTTTTTATTAGAGTAAATTTTTTGAGATTTTTGAAGTGTTTTGAACTGTCTGAGCTTGACGAGCCGCAAAAGTCAGTGTCCAGCTTTGTGGCTTTCTGTTTAGCGAGTGGTCTCCTGCGTCCATGTTCGCCGGGGCTAGACACCAGGCAGAGTTTTGGTAAGTTTTGTTGCACCATTTCTGTCTGGGCTAAAGGGAGATTAACACTTGTAGAAGGGGACGGAGGCACCCAAACGCTCTTTACAGAGCGAGGGCGTAAGCTTCGGCTTGAGCCCATTTGTAAATATTGTAAATAGTAAAAGAAAAAGATATGACGAATACACCGAAGAACGCTAGATCGTCTAGTCCGTTCTCGGATATCGAGGTCACACCACCTTGCCTAAAAGGCATGATTGGTGCTATAAAAAGAAAATTATTTGTTGACGATTTGAAATGGTCAAAGAGACCTTAATAGTTGACAAGGTGTTTGATACCGCCGAAACTGATAGACCCGAGAATGATATGAATGACATCCGCAAAGGAGTGGGTATCACCACTGGGTATGAGACCGGTGATCCCCTTCTTAGAGCTAGCGAAATAAAGTTTGAGTTGATCTCCTATTGCCAGGACCCAAGTGTGAAAATAAGCAAGAGCAACACCTTGTTTATAACAAAAAAAGTAAAGGAAGTAATGGCCCTCGTGAATGAGATGGCCACACGCGTTGCGTGGCTTGAGGGCAAGCTTGCAGACTGTAAAAAAAGCAACAGGCCTTAGAGATGGAAGTTCTCTGTTTATTGGAGAATACTGACCAAATTAAGGCCGATACAACGAAGCTGTCTGTGTCTTCGCATGAAGCAGCCCGTAAGCCACTAAAAGAAAGCAGTGCACTAGCGAAAGTAAGAAAAAGGACACCGCAGGATCATCCGCATCGACTAATTCCTACGCGGAAGCGGTGACCAAAGGAAGCCAGCCTGAGGGAAAGCAGGCTAAGACTAAGTCTAAAAAGAATAGAGAACAAAAGAAAAAAGCAGCCTGAAAAGAAGGCAGTGAAACCGCCGCTGCCGAAGAAAAAGCATGTGGTTCTGATCAGGCCACAAGATGATACGGCAGTAATGACTAGCGATCAAACTAAGGAAATATTGAAGGGCAGTCTTAATCCTTCTGAAGAAGGCTGGCAGGTCGTATCCCTCCGACGAGCCAGCTCCTAGACACTCCTAGTTGAAACAGGAGACCCTGAGCAGGCACAAGCTCTGCTAAATAATGAAAAGTTACCAACCGAACTTGAGATGCACGAATTATCAAAGCCTTATATGACCAAAATTTGGGATCGGTATTGCCGAAACCTGAGTTCCAGGACTCATTTAGAGTGTTGGTAAAAACAGGTAAAGAGCAAAAACGGTTTGCAAAATTGGGTAGTAGAAGTCACGCGCCAAAAATGCGCGAACTTCTAAGCAGGGGAACCCTGAGTAGTGGCAGGGTTTACATAGATTGGAGCCGCTATAAGGTAATGGACCTTAACCGGGCTTCACGATGTTATAAGTGCCAAATATATGTGCAGTAGCAAAGTACCGACACTACTCAGGGTTCCCCTGTTTAGAAATTCGCGCATTTTTGGCGTGACTTCTACTACCCAATTTTGCAAACCGTTTTTGCTCTTACCTGTTTTTACCAACACTCTAAATGAGTCCTGGAACTCAGGTTTCGGCAATACCGATCCCAAATTTTGGTCATATAAGGCTTTGATAATTCGTGCATCTCAAGTTCGGTTGGCACGTCGAAAATTAACATTCTCGGAAGCGTTTTCTTTGGCAGCTCGGCCTGCAGACTAGCGCACCGTAACTTTTCATTATTTAGGGCACGGGAGCTTACAGCAGCCAAAAAAGAAGTAGCCAGGAAGCGGAGAAGGATCTCACTTGCGGACACTGTGCCACTAAAAGACATAGCTATGATAAATGCCCAAACAAAGCTGAAGCCCCGGCATGTGCCGCCTGTAAGGCGTTCCGAAAGCCTTACAGCCACTCTGAGAAGAGCACTAAATGCCAAGCATACCAGAACGCTTTAGACCGTCAACTTGCCAATACTGACTATGGAAGAAGCCTGTAATTTTACGGACAGTGGCCTGAGAGTGTTGCAGCTTAAGCCCAACGCTCTAAAACAGTAATGGCTGAGGCGCGAGATCTCATCTACTCAAGGGGCATAGATGTTGCATTAATTCAGGAGCCCTACACGTTCAAAGCGAGCGTTAAGGGCTGGGGTTGCAGCATCGTATCGTCCACGCTGCCTGTGATGGATGGATATAGACTGCTATTGCGGTGTGCAATCAAGACATCACTTTATTGCGTCTTCCCCAGTACAGCACCAGTCATTGTATCTGTGTGCTGTTAACTGCTGCAAATGGCGTTGAGTTGATGCTGGTGAGCTTGTACTGCCTAGAAAGATTCTCAATCAAAAGTGTTGATTGGGAAAGATATAAGACCCACCTTCAGCGCAAAATTGATACGCTACATGTCCAAGCGGATACCATTGCTGGTGTCGACATGGTGGTCACAGAGCTGACCGAGGCAATAGCAGGCGTGCGTGGGGAGGCGTTAAAGAAAATATTCACTAGTCGCACGCCGTGTCCCTTGGTGGGCACGGGAGCTTACAGCAGCCAAAAAAGAAGCCAGGAAGCGGAGACGATACCAACGATGATGAATCCCGTCAAAGACATATAGATGAGTATCGAAGTGCCCGAAGGCAATATAAAAAGATGTTGCATCAGGCAAAGACCTCAAGCTGGCGGGAGTTCGTGGAATCAGAAGGTAATAGAGATCCCTTGGGTATCGTTTACAAGGTGCAAGCCAATGAGATAAGGGCAGACCTGATACCAGCTAGTCTAAATATAGACGGAGTATCGGGTGCCGGGTCCTGGCAGGAGTCAACAGAGCACTTGTTGAAAGTACTTCTCCCAGAGGATAGTCCGCAGGACGACTCGTATTTGCAAAACTGTCGTCGTGACGCAGCCTATGAATCACCGGCTCTAGGTGAATCCATAACGGAGTTCGATATTTATGATATTAAGTTTGTTATTGGTGAAATCAAAAACAAAAAGGCTCAAGGAATGGATATGATAAATGGAGAGATTGTCCGGAAAAATGAAGACGTGATAAGCCAGTATCTGCTTGACCTTTTAAATGGATGCCTGAGACTGGGATATTTTCCCAGTCAATGCAAAACAGGGCTTGTAAAAGTATTATACAAAGGTGGGAACAAGCCCATAGATAGTAAAAAGTCGTATCGATTGATACAACTCCTGCCCGTTTTTGGGAAACTACTGGAGAAACTGATTATAATGAGATTAAAAAGCTTTATCAGTTTCAGTCGCAGCCAGTATGGTTTTGTATCGGGAAGATCGACGACTGATGCGATATCTAAGATACTTTAATTGGTGCGTGGCAGTGGGCATAAGTACGTCCTCACAGTATTTCTGGACATCGCTGGGGCCTTTGACAATGTTTGGTGGCCGACTATACTGGACTCACTCAGAAAAAGAGATTGTCCACCAAATCTTCTGAAAAGCTCAAAGATACCTCACCAATATGAGGTATCAAAGCTACCTCACCTAAAGGGTGGTGGGCTAGTGACTCAAGCCGGCGAGGTTTCAAGGCCAACAACCAAAGGTTGTCCGCAAGGCTCGGTGGGTTCCTGTGGAACCTAGTTATGGATGAATTGCTGGAGCATATAGAGAATATAGATTACTGTGATTCGATTGCATACGTAGACGACTTGGCAATAGTTATCCATGGAGATTCTCGTCGGGAGTTAGAGGAACGTGCGAGCACAGGAGTGTCCGGAATAAAGAATTGGTGTGAAGGGGAGAAGCTCAGATTTCGTTTGAGAAGTCTAAAGTGATGCTCATGAAGGCCAAACTTCATCCCAGTCATCCTTCCTGGATCAGGGTGGGCGAGATCAGAATAGTTCATGTAACCCAGTTTGAGTACCTGGGAGTGCTGTTGGATTGGAAGCTTTCTTTTAAGCCCCATATTCAGCGGGTGGCCTCATTACACGTCGCTCCAACTCGTACCCCAAGAGGATCACACACAGAATGTAGCTTCCACGTTTGCATAGCGAGTGCGATACACAAGAATGCACTCGCAGGGTGGCACTTTCCGACACATCAGAGGGAGTGTTAGAGAATGTTGCACGCAGCTGCTTGTTGGCCAAGAGGCTTGATATACGTATCGTCCCGCGGCACTCTATACGATTGCACCCAGAGAACCATTTTGTGCTCCGTAACAAGGGCCTATGCGACTTCCCTCCACGGTCTCCTTAGCGGTGATCGCTGGGGTGTTGCCGCTCGATCTCCTCGCGGAGGTGGGGGCCCTTATCCACAAGCATAAGCAAGGGGGAACGATTGTCCTTGATGGTCAGGAGTTGTCCAGTCAGATGCCTCCTGCTCTTGTAAAGAGAGTGATCCGAGAGTACGAGATTGGGAAATGACAGAGGCGCTGGGATGAAGCAAAAAAAGGAAGAACCACATACGAGTTCTTCCCAAATCTGCATCACAGACTGTCGATACGATGGCTGGAGCTGTCCCAAACCGCGACGCAATATTTCATGGGCCATGGGGAGTTCAATTCTATGCTCCATGAGCTGGGACTGAAAGATTCCCCAAATTGCGAATGCGGTGAACGGGACACATGCATCACGTTCTCTTCTGGTGTCCTCTCCTCGACGAAGCGAGAATCCATACGGAATTCAAGCTGATAAGTAGGGGAGAGAAATGGCCGGGAGACTGTAAAATTTTGACTAAGAGTGTTAGGGATTTTAAAGACTTTGTAGAGTTCGCTCGAGAAGTCGCGGTAATAAGAAGGACTAGATGGAAAAGTAGAGGTCCGGGTCCCCGTGGCAGGGACGGTAACTTATGCACTAAGTAGATAAGGCCAAGTGACCATAGGCACCAGTTTTGGTTCTATGCGCTGGGTACGGTGGCCTGGAGTGTGTGAATAATAATAATAATAAATATATAAAATAGTAAATATTATGTTGGGAATAACTTCACTTTTTGCATTTTTTTTTTATAAAAATTTTTATAGCACAATTTGATAGTTTAAAACATACCTACGAAGGGAAAATTAGTAAAAAAAGATTCCAAACTATTAGCCCAAGTAGAAAATTAGAATTACCATATTAACCACGCCCATTTTTGACACCTTCTCTTTGACACTGTGATTGGTCAATCATTTATA
>JAAEAF010011037.1:0-16262 GCA_011037195.1 Triatoma infestans
CAATAAGTTTATTTGTCAAAATAACAAGTCAGGGTGTTAATAAGAAAATCGGCAATTATATTACAGATTTTGTAAATTGTTCGGATACAAGATTAAAAGAAACATTTTCGTCTACTTCTACCAAAGAACATGGTATTACAAGACTAGAAGCTACAACTTATAACTACTGTATTGGAAATTATTACAAAGCAACCGACGATGTGTACAACCCTCTGGAAGACCGTTTATCCATATTGGAAAGTAGCAAACGTTATTTCCGTCAAGCTCCAATGTATTCTGTTTCTTCTGCAAAAGATGTGGACAAGGCCAACAGACACTTTGCAAAACAGTTGTGGCCTTGTATTTAATAATTTGTTACAGTATGTATATTGGGCGAATAAGAATACAAGAAAGTTGACTGGTATACAGTTAAACCTACCGGAAAATACCAAGAACAGAGAAAAAAAATGATAAATTATGTTGCTTCGACATTTCGTTTTAACTCTCTACAAATTAATTATATATTATATTGTAGAAGATTGTGTAAACAAAGATATTGTACAGATTGCACAAAAATGTTACATTAAAAACGTTGGGGAAACGTATTTCTCAAAAACTGGAACACTGTTTTCTACCATACCAGGAAGTATAGATATCGAAAAGACATGATTGGTTTCTACCAATAATGTAATTCCTCATGTCTTAACGGAAGAGAGCTAACATAACCAACACGCTATTGCCATATACAGTAAAAGAAATAGAACTCCCACCTCTAATTATATACCATCTGCAAAGAAACGACACTTAGTTGTGCAAAAATGTTACATTAAATGTGTATTTCTCAAAAAAAAAACAAACTGGAGCACTGTTTTATACCATACCATAGATATCGAAAAGACAGGATTGGTACCATGTCTTACGGAAGAGAGCCGGCAGGCTATTGCCATATACAGTAAAAGAAATAGAACTCCCATGTATGGGCAAAGAAACGATACTTAGAACTAGGTGGATTTAAAAAGAAGGAAGATAGACTATTTACAGAAAAGACGCAGAAAGAGGAATACAAGCAACTGGTGGAAAACGAGAGTTGACCGAATTTAAAAATATTAAACCACATTGCAAAACTTTGGACACAACTGGTGTTTACCGTAAACAACAAAGGAACTTTTATATATGCAGAAAAAGAAGAGTGCAGGAACTAAAAGGGTGCCACAAAAATAGTGCCTTTCTAATAAAGAAAATGGTTACATTATAATACCAAAAAAAAAAATGGGTTGGATATAATTTCCTCACCTACCGAGAGAAACCATTTTAACATTTACTGGTGTAACAAGTTACAATGGACACTCGTTTGCCAAAATAGAGAAGATGGAATTTTGCACAGGAAAAATATGCAAGGTACCGCTTTTACACACAACAGGAGAACGATAAAGAAATAAGAGGTCGTGTTAAAGTTTCTGAGTGCAACCGGCTGGAAGCAGTAATTCTGGTAGGCCTTAAACTAGTTACTTATAGAAATAATATATACTACAGATGGAAAATATGGAGACATTGCTGGTTAGTAAGAGAAATGCTTTAGATTTTGACTATAAATTACATTAGATAAGTTAAAACATACTGCCAGTAGACATAAAAAGATTTGTGTTGTGTGTGTAAATTATGTATATTATTAACAAGAATTGTAGTATAAGGGATGGATTTTGTAGTTAAACAAAATATTATGTTTGTGTTATTTATAATAGAACCGTACACATCTATGTATTATGGGAGAAAAATGATAGAGAAAACGGTGATCAATTTTTACTTTTAATGGTTGCAATTATTTCCTTTCTTTTGTATTGCAAAAATAGAGAAACATTTTTTCTTCTTCTTTAAATTATTCACTTAACAGCATGTAAGGCTCGTGCGCGCGTGCATGTGTTTGTAAGGCCGCGTATGGATGGTCTGACTCTGCAAAAATGCTTCTGTGTTGTAATTTCCGTCTAATAAAAACAAGTTAAAACATTAAACAGAAGTAAGAATGATTTTCCTTTTTTTTTTGGGAATATTTCTTCCAAAATGACTTCCATATTTATCTTTCTTATCGGCAACAAGTTTGGGGACCAGGTACTTATATGTTTGCAGTTTTTTTTTTTTTGTTTGTTTTAAAAAACTCTTAACTATTAGACGTTACAGCTACAAACAGAAGATTCTGAATTTGGATATAATTCCCCAGATTAGAAACTATTTTCCTATACTTTGCAAGCATTGTTTTAACTTGTTCCAATATTCTTCGATTAAAAAGTAATATATATTTAGTGCACAATAACCTATGCCTGTTTAACAATGTAAGACAGTAGCACAAGTTGTTACGTTTTAGAAAGGTTGAGGAAAGCTGATTCCAATCCACAATAATTGCCATGCGATAACTTAAGACTGTTTTAGTGCAATATATGTTTATATTCTGTGTATATCTGTGTTGTCCTTGGACTAATAGACGTTAGTGCTGGTAGAAATGTCTAAATTCCAAACAGAAGATTTCGAATTTGGATATAATGCAATCATTTCCCATTTCCTATACTATGCAAACATTGGTTTAACTCGTTCCAATATTCTTCGATTAAAAAAGTAACATATTTTTAGTGCATAATATCGTATGCCTGTTTAACAATGTAAGACAGTAGAACAAGTTGTATACATGTTTAGAAAGGTTGAGGAAAGCTGATTCCAATCCACAATAATTGCCATGCGATAACTTAAGACTATCTTAGTGCAATATATGTTTATATTCTATTGTATATCTATGTTTTTTCTTGGACTAATAGACGTTAGACAATGGCTACAAACAGAAGATTTCGAACTTGGATATAATGCTATCATTTCCCCAGATTAGAAACTTTTTTCTTAGTTGTTACATGTTTAGAAAGGTTGAGGAAAGAACTTGGAAATTACTAGCAAAACTGTTATTGCAATCCACAATAATTGCCATGCGATAACTTAAGAATGTTTTAGTGCAATATATGTTTATATTCTATTGTATATCTGTGTATTTCTTGGACTAATAGACATTAGACAATGGCTACAAAACAGAAGATTTCGAATTTGGATATAATTTCCCCAGATTAGAAACTCATTTCTTAGTTGTTACATGTTTAGAAAGGTTGAGGAAAGAACTTGGAAATTACTAGCAAAACTGTTATTGCAATCCACAATAATTGCCATGCGATAACTTAAGAATGTTTTAGTGCAGTATATGTTTATATTCTATTGTATATCTGTGTTTTTCTTGGACTAATAGACATTAGACAATGGCTACAAAACAGAAGATTTCGAATTTGGATATAATGCAATCATTTCCCCAGATTAGAAACTTATAATGGTTTAACTTGTTCCAATATTCTTTTATTAAAAAGTAACATGTTTTTTAGCGCATAATATCCTATGCCTGTTTAAGAATGTAAGATGGCAGAAAGTTGTTACATATTTAGAAAGGTTGAGGAAAGAACTTGGAAATTACTAGCAAAACTGTTATTCCAATTCACAATACGATAACTTACGAATGTTTTAGTGCAATATATTCTTTTGTATATCTTTGTTTTTCTTGGTTATTCGACAGATTTAATTGTAGTCCAACTTTGCTTTGTGCAGTGATTTTACATTTTGACCTGACCAAAGACATTTAACACAATACATTCTCTACTGTGTCTAATAATTCGTCATTTGCACATCCATAACTCTAGGAGCGAATATCAATCTGTTACTCACTAAGGAAGTTACTTCTATCTAGGTATGGTATAAATCCCATTAATTTATTAAATTCTCTATTGGAATTATATATGTAAATTGAATACTTATTAGATTACAAAAATATAGAATAATTCATTTACCAGTTAAATTGGAAACTGATCACTTTTTTGGGGGAGTTGAGTACGTAAATTGAGTGCTTCTTAGATTGCAAAAATGTAGGGGAATTTTGTACCTAAATTGAGATAAAAAGACTACTGGTTCCACTAAGTTTTCCTTTCTTTAAGTAATTTGTTTAATTGTACAAACAATTAATTCGATAGAAGATTTTTTTTTTTTTTTTGGAAATTACATTATCTGTGTAGGGTCAGCTTTCCACTGTGGTGGAATTAGACTTACTCCTGTAAAAAGACTACAGAAAAATACTACTGTAGTAGGATATTACTGCGAAACTCCGCAAACTATCTCTAGAGAGAAATTACTTTTGCTCAAATAAGAAGTGTTTAAACATGTATAACATATAAATTCCAGTTAAATTACTAGTTTTAATAAATACGTATATACCACAATTCTTGCTTTTATTTCTTACATGTTAAGCTCTAAGATACGCACTTTCGACTTTTACAATTTTAACTGCAAACTTACAGTAGTTATCTCTAGAGAAAATTACTTTTGCTCTAATAAAAAGTGTTTAAAAATATATAAGTTCCATTTAAATTACTAGTTGTAATATGTACGCATAAATCGCTATTCTTACTTTTATTTCTTACATGTCAATTTGTAAGATAGGCACTTTCTACATTTCTAACCGAGATTTCCGAATCTCTTCTTTGCAAGAATTGACGGAAATATGTGTGTAAATTGAGTACGTTTTAGATTAGAAAAGTGATTAAATATGTGGAATTTGATACGTAAATTGAGATACAACAGTTATTAAATCTCTGGTTAAACACTAGCTTTTCTTTTTTCCCTTTCTTTAATTGCATAAACAATTAGTTCGACAAAACATATTATTAACTATTTCGTCGTACATTGCGTTAGATAACAGATCCAACGACTTTAAGCAGTACCAAAAAGAAAACGATATATTAGATTCTATACATATAGTTGATCGATAAACAAAACAAAAAATTATCTTAAAAAGGAAAGTGGAGATTTAACTCATAGTGGAGTCCTTTGTAATTAAGTGTTAATCGGTCATCGGCAGAGACAACATGGGCTCGCACAAAGTGTTAAGTGTTTCTCAGCTCTATGGAAGAAAAGTAAAACCTACTAACGAACGATTTGGACTGTGGTTATTATTAGAAAACTTGGACAACTTAATTACAAATGATTGTGTTTTTTAAAAAAAAAATAAGGACTGTTCGGTTATTATCGGCTCTGTAGTTCGGCTGTCCTCGTTGTGTTTTGTATAATAGGCTAAATAGATTTTTCTTAAAGAAGGAAAATGGAAATTAAATTGTAATTGCTTACCAAAAAACCTTACACAGGTAAGTGACTCATAAATCAATATACTGTATTAAATGTCCAATATACTTGATCGATAAAAATAGATAAGTATGGTGTATAAGAAGGAACCATAGATTAAGTTTTAGTTTATTGTTTACCAAAAAAAAACTCATCTGTTTACTAAAAAAACTAAGTATCTGTCTAGTGATTAAATATGCGGAATTTGGTATGTAAATTGAGATACACCAGTTATTAAATCACTAGCTTTTTTCCTTTCTTTAATTGCATAAACAATTAGTTCGATAAAACATATTATTAACTATTTCGTCGATAACAGGTCCAACAACTTTAAACTGTGCCAAAAAAAAAATAACCGTTATATTGGATTCTATAAATATATAATGAGCGATAAAAAAAAAAAAAGAAAGGAAAATGGAGATTAACTTGTAAATTGCTTACCAAAAACCTTACACAGGTAAGTGACTCATAAATCAATATACTGTATTAAATGTCAATATACTTGATCGATAAAAGTAGATAAGAAGGAACCATAGATGAAGTTTTAGTTTATTGTTTACCAAAAAACTTACATAAGTATCCGTCTAAAAAAAAAAATAAGTAAATATATTATATTGCAAACATTGTGCATACATAGAGGTTAATAAACTTTTGTACGAATGGAAAAATACAGGTTAATGAACCCTGGCCTGGGGTACGTGGGGCAGAGCCTCTCTTAAGTCTCTGTGTATATATTTTATATATCTATAGAGAGAGAGAGTGAGAGAGAGAGAAAGGATATGAGAGAGATGAGGGAGAAGTATGTGGGGGTGAGGTATAAGGATCTAAAGAAAACTACTATTGCCAAGTTACCACTATAGCTGAGTGGTGTAAGTGATGGACTTGGATGACGAAGGTTGTGAGATCGCTTTTGCTGACCTAAGCAAAAAAAAAAATTAATTTTTAATATTTCTTCGCTTACAGGAAAAGGGGATGGGGAGGGGGTGGGGGAAAAGTTGGGAATAGGTTGGGGGAGGGGAGAGGGATCATGTGGTGGGAGAGGGGTAACTAGGGCGGTGAGGGGGGTGGTGGATCATGGACAGGGAAGGTTGGAAGGTAGAAGGCGAGGGGGGGAGGTGAGGGAGCAAAAATCTGTCCCAGAATCGGCAAAAACATATACTACTGAATCAGCACGGACACACAAATGATAGCAATTTAGAGAGGAAGCTGTAACCCCACCCCTCCCCTAAAAGTGCCCTTAAATGAATTTTTCCAGAGAAGCATATTAAATAAAAGATGTAGATCTTGCATTTTTAATTATATACGAAGTTCAAGAAAATCGTCGGAGCTATTTTTGAGAAAATCGCGAAAAATTAAAAAAAAAATCATTTAGTAAAGTGTTGAAACAAACGCACTTCCGGTTATTCGATTTTTTCAAAATCGGAATTTCAACAACATATTTAATTCTAATTAACATTATTGAGATGCCCGAATTGTCTAATAAACTGAAATAGCACTTTAGATGAAAAACTCACCCCATCCTCCTGCCAAAAGAGCCCTTAAATGAATTTTCCCGGAGAAATGTTTCAAATAAAAGTTGTAGCTCTTTGTATGTGTAGTTGATGTACGAAATTTAAAGAAAATCGTCGGAGCTATATTTGAGAAAATCGCAAAAATGTAAAAAATAAACTTCCGGTTGAGGAAATTTAGACAGATAACATACTTTGTCAGATCCCATGACGATACCTAAACGGAATATCGAGTTTCAACTTTCTACGGATTTCGTTTTTGAGTTATGCTGTTCATATACTGAGATGAATTAAGATATAGAAGGCAGCGGTGCCACCTGGCGGCCTGGATTGTGAGATGAAAGGGCTGGTAAAAGTAGTTAGTTTTAGTTTTGTTTGTGTGGCTAAACAGAAGGGAGCTCCCATTTAAGGTGTGTCTTGTAAACATTAATATTACTTTAAACATTGATTCTTATTGTCTATTAAAGAATTTACCTTTAAGAAAATATTATTTAAACTTGTGTTATTTAAAATTTATATTAATGTGTGTATAATAAATAATAAATTATTTTAATAACTTTTGCAACTGAATCAAGATTCAATGACCCTTATAGTTTAATTGAGTTTAAATTCTCTAATTAATTACTTAAATTAAAATTTAAGGAAAGAAGAACCATTACAACTTGGCGACCGTGACAGGACTCTATTGATAATAGTGAGTTCTATTACAATAGAGTTCCATTAAATAAAATTGAATCTTGATTTAAGTGCATAGCTTGATAGTTTGTGAAATGGCTAATATGGAGAGGAATGAGAAACAAACTGGTCGATATTTCCTAAGATCGCAACAGGAAAAATGCGGATCACAACAATTAGCGGAAAATGATGACACCCTAGAATTGGAAGAATCTGATGATAAATATGCGGATGTATCGCATCCCGTACTTAAACCGACGGAAGAGATGTCTGTTCAACAATTATATAAATTGTTATCATTAAATATAAGAACTATGAAGGATGAAATGCTTTCTGAAATCAATTTACAAATTCAAAAAATGGACATGGAATATAAAGAGGTAATAGAAAATCTAAATAATAAAATTTGTTCTCTGGAAAGGGATTTAAATGAATGTAAGAATAATCATCAAAGTAAAATAGATCTATTATATTTTAACTCATGGCAGAATTCAAAATACCAATCAACAAATAACATACTGTTTAGAGATCAGCAACAAGATCGACCCAAACAGTATATTAGTGAATTGACACTTGCATATAAACAAATGGGGCATAGGGAAACGCTACATTCATTTTTGGCAGGACATTTGGAAGGTATAGCCAAAGACTGGTACATGTGCAATATTGCCAAGTTTTTTGATTTTGAATCATTTATAGAAGAGTTTAAAAAAGAATTTTGGGGACAGAACTATGATATGCTAGTATTCAAAGAAATAAACCAAGGGTCTTATAAAAACAATCTAGAAATGCGTCCTACTGAATATTTAAGTAGAATAATATCACGGGCAAATGAATGCCAACAAGTTATGGGTGGAGAGTTTTTATGTCAGATGCTTGCAAAACATTTTGGTACTTCCGTCGAACAATGTGTTTTAGTAAGAGGCATTAAGAGTGTAAATGATTTACATAAGCTGATTTTGGAAATAAGGGAAGAACGGATCAGAAGAGAATGTCGGCAAGATCAAAGCCAAGGATTTCAAAAAAGAGGTCAACTTACAATGAGAATTCCCAGGTTAACATTGATAAAACCTCTTTTGAAAATAAATGCTTTAATGATTCGCCGCCCTTTATGCGCCGATTCAATAAACGAAACGATAATAAAAACAACTCTTGCCGGGATACTGTTTATGTAAATAATAAACCAAAAACTTATTACAACTCCAACTCTTACAGAAGTGGAAATTATGAAAAAACATTTAATTCACCTAAATATGAAGAAAGAAAAACACAAATTAAGTCTGATGCGATCACTATTGAAGATGATAAAATTGAAAGGATACTAAAACGTTTAGATATTTTAAATGAGAAGATTGATGCAGTCTCAAAAAACAAGGAAAGGGGGGAGTTACTCCCCCAACACGACTAAATTCGGCGGAAAATGAGGATTGTTCAAAGCAATACCAGTCTAAGTTGGAAAAGAATTTTAAAACTTGGAAAAGTGAATTCTGGAATCATAATGATACAATCATTAATTTGAGAAAAAAAGGTGAGGTTTCAATATGCTCCTTAATGAAGGAGTTTGGTGATTTACTAACCTCTGAAGATTCCCACAAAAATTATCTAAAATTCAAGGAATGCCCTCACTTAACTTTTGACGTAATGGGAACACAATTAAAAGCACTTGTCGATACAGGTTCCCAAATTAGCGCAATTAATGAGAAAAGATATCTAAGTTTAAAACGAAATCCAAATTTTACGTGCCGATATATCCCGGTAAAATCCTTTGCTATAACAACTGCAACATCAGGAAAATCCAAGGACATAGGGATACAGATTCTACTTAATGCTATTATTAAAAAAGAAAATTTTTCCGTACCATTGTATGTGGTCCCAAATTTGAACAAGGATATTATTTTAGGTATAGACTTTCTTTCGGATCACGAGGCTAAGATCAACCTTGAAAATGAAGAATTATCACTAAAAGTGGAAAACATAGAATTAGTTATTAAACTCAAAATGATAAAAACATCAGAAATAGACAGTCTGGTTATTGAAAAAGGAAAGGGAGAATATAATAACTTTGAAGAAATCATAAATTCTATAGTCGCTAACCTCCCAGACAATCTGAATAACCAATTAAAGGAGAAATTACTTAATATAATTTTAGATAATAAACAGATATATAGTTCCTCGCCAGGCTTAATAAAAGGATATTCGTATGAACTAAAGGTAACTGATGATACCCCATTTTTTCAAAAGAATTATCCAATACCATATTATAAGAAAACATCAGTTAATCAAGAAATACAACAATTATTAGCAGATGGGGTTATTGAACCCTGTTACAGTCCTTATATTTCACCTCTTGTTTGCGTTACCAAGCAGGATGGTGTCAGCATAAGACTTTGCACAGACGGTCGGCTTCTAAATAAGCGTCTGTTCCCAGACTATGAACAAACCCTAAGTATTGAGGAGATACTCCAGAATTGTCATAATAAAATTATTTTCTCTACAATCGATTTAACAAAGAGCTTCTATCAAGTTGAATTACACCAGAAGTCTCGACAATATACAGCCTTTTTATTTGAAGGTCGAACCTATCAATTTAAGCGGGTACCATTTGGTTTGAAAATATCTAGTTCGGCTTTGAATCGAGCGATAAATTCGATTTTGGGAGATTTGAAACCACAGGTTCAAACTTACATCGATGACATTCTTTTAATATCTGACACTTATGAGTCACATGTAGCATTGATTAATACAGTTTTCAGAAGATTAAGAGACAATAATATAACAATAAATTTAAAGAAATCAATCCTCTTTAGGAGGCAGCTGAATTTTGTTGGCTACATACTGACCCCAGATGGTGTATTTGCACAACCTGACAAACTTAAGGTTATTCAGGATGCTAAACCTCCAGTTAATAAGAAACAATTGAAATCTTTTTTAGGATTAACAAACTATTATCAAAAATTCAGTAAAGATTATTCAGATAAAGTAGGAAAGTTGAGTCATTTATTAAAACAAAGTAATAAATGGTATTGGGGAATGGAGGAAGATAAATTGTTTGAAGAAATTAAAAGATTGTTTTTAGAAAAGGTTATCTTACATTTCCCAAATTTTAACGAGATATTTTATTTACAAACAGATAGCAGTCATGTAGCCTTAGGAGCTCAATTGTTTCAGATTATCAATGGAGAGAGGAAGGTGGTTCAATTCGCCAGCCGGATTCTAAGGGGAGCAGAAATCTACTATACAATTACAGAGAAAGAATTTCTAGCAATTGTATGGAGTATTAAAAAATTTATAACATATCTGTTAGGACGACCTTTTGTGATCCAGACCGATCACCAGGCACTGAAATTTATTAATAGTTGTAAAAGCCCTACCTCAAGGGTGCATAGATGGATACTGTTCCTCCAACAGTTTGATTTCGAAATAGAATACCTGAAAGGATCAGAAAACGTTGTGGCCGACTATTTATCTAGGTACTGTCATGATTTAGAACCTGCCACGTTGCAAAGACAATTTGAAATTAATCAGATAGAATTAGATAACCCAAATGAATTAAAAAACTTAATTGAACAATTTCCTAGTTATTACGGTGGGTTATCATCTGAATTCACAAATACGGATGAAAGACAATATTATTTGAAAAATGGTTTATGGTTCCTTAAAGAGGATAAGAATAACATCGAGAAAATTATTGTTCCTGAAAATTTTTACAAAGATATTATTGAATTGTTACATAAGTCACATGGGCATATTGGTATTCAGAAAACTTTTCATTTAGTAGATAAATATTTTCAAATAAAGAAACTAAGGCAACAGATACATGATATTGTTAGGAAGTGCAAGACATGTCAGATTTATAAAATAACTAACCATACACTTCAAGATGAGTATATTTATTTTATCCACGAATATCCACTGCAGACTCTTTATTTAGATTTTTTAGGACCTCTACCTACCAGTGTGGGAAACCTCAAATACATTTTGACCATAGTGGATGGTTTCTCAAGATTTACCAAGTTATATGCAATAACAGCAGCGACCACAAAGTTGGCTTTAAGATGTTTGGGGCAATTCTGTGAAGAATACGGAACGCCTGAGAAGGTGGTTACAGATAATGGAACCCAATTTACTACTTCCACATGGTGTGAGAGGGTCGGACAGCTAGGGATACAACCAGTTTTTACTTCCATCAGACACAGTCAAGGTAATAAGGCAGAAAGGATACATAGAGATGTTGGTGAGTATTTAAGAACATTATTAGAAAATAAAAAACAAAGTTTGTGGCCAAGACAACTGGATTTAATAGAGTATTTAATTAATAACACATACCATCATACCATAAATGGATATCCTATTGAAAATTTTAGTGGTAATAGGAGTTCAATGTTATTTGAGGAAACATTAATAAAAGGGTTTGGCCTTAAGAAAAGGGATAAATTATCAGAAGGTGAAATAACAAATATTCGAGAAAATTCAATGAATAGAGTGAAAGATATTGGAGAAAAGAATAAAATAAAACATAAAATCAAGTACAAGTTGGCAAAATTTAATATAAATGACTTAGTATTAGTGCGATCTTTACGAATCCCTGCACATAAGGGACAAATAGCGAAATTACTACCCTTTTGGGAAGGGCCTTATATTGTCACTGAGATTAGAGGTAATGGTAGTTATATTGTTGCATACCCCCAGACTAAGAAAAACAGGGGCAAATTTCATGTAAGTCTAATGAAGCCCTATTTATAATATATAATTTTCTTTTACTGATAATCACATTGTTATATAGAAAATAAATTAGTTTTATTGCTCATTCATGTTAAGTATTTATATAAAGGGATGCCCAAAATGAAGAGAACTGGGTGCATGGTTCATATAAAGGATATAATATGTAAAATAAAATTTATTGATTGACAATCAATAAATTTTATTATTAAACAGGGGGTAATTGAGATGAATTAAGATATAGAAGGCAGCGGTGCCACCTGGCGGCCTGGATTGTGAGATGAAAGGGCTGGTAAAAGTAGTTAGTTTTAGTTTTGTTTGTGTGGCTAAACAGAAGGGAGCTCCCATTTAAGGTGTGTCTTGTAAACATTAATATTACTTTAAACATTGATTCTTATTGTCTATTAAAGAATTTACCTTTAAGAAAATATTATTTAAACTTGTGTTATTTAAAATTTATATTAATGTGTGTATAATAAATAATAAATTATTTTAATAACTTTTGCAACTGAATCAAGATTCAATGACCCTTATAGTTTAATTGAGTTTAAATTCTCTAATTAATTACTTAAATTAAAATTTAAGGAAAGAAGAACCATGAACAATACACAATACATACATACATACATACCCACCACCACACACACACACACACACAACACACACACAGACCATTTGCTAAAAACCACTTTTTTGGACCTCAAAACGGATATTTCCGGTGAAAGCGATATCGAAAATTTGACACGATTACAATACTTCCTCTTACTAGGAGGAAGAGAAAGTAAAAATCTGGTGTGAAACACTCACACGACTTTCTTACACTAATTCTTTCAATTTAATCAAAAAAAAAATTTCCCTTTAAAATTGAAATCGCAGTTAGTTAGCGACATGGTGGGGGGGGAGGGATTTTACTTGAATACCTGAGCGGCCTTAAGTGGAGCGCTCTATTTAAACCGACAAAGTTATGCAA
This sequence comes from Triatoma infestans, assembly GCA_011037195.1. Classification (NCBI taxonomy): domain Eukaryota; kingdom Metazoa; phylum Arthropoda; class Insecta; order Hemiptera; family Reduviidae; genus Triatoma; species Triatoma infestans. The sequence goes on from JAAEAF010011037.1 coordinate 13,042, forward strand.
ATTTAGATTTAAATTAACTAAAAATCGCCTTTCACCTTCCGGGTCAACCAATTTTGCTTCAAATTTGGAACCCCTATCAATACTTTTTAATGTGTACTAATATTATGTACGTGATAAAGTTATATATTACATTGGAGTGGGACTTTAGTGGAAAGTATAAGGCTATTGTTTTCCCAAAACCTTCCCCCCCCCCCAAAAGAATCAATTTTCCCGGGATAAAGTTTCAAATAAAAGTGAAAGTTAGTACATGAAGTTTAAAGAAAATCACGAAAACTGAGAAAAACCATTCAGTAAGCACGCACTTTCAGTTGATGAATTTTGCCCGAAATCTTCATGTATAATATAGGAGGAGAACATAGAACGTGCAAGTGAAATGATTGTGATGGACAGACGGGTAACTTGATAAAGTGGCTCATTGTCTGCAAATTAGTCATGGTTCTGCCTACGAAATCATCCACAACAGACTTGGGTTTCATAAAGTCTGTGCAAGATGGGTCCCAAAACAACTCACACAGTTGCATAAACAACAGCGCTTGGACATCTGCCAAAAACATTTGGATCGCTATGGTAATGAACTTGACATCTTCTTAAACAAAATCGTCACCGGTGACGAAACATGGATCCATCATTACGAGCCGGAGAGTAAACGGCAGAGTATGGAATGGAAACATCCCAATTCGCCCTGCAAGAAAAAGTTCAAAAGCCAACCATCCGCAGGAAAACTGATGCTTACAGTTTTTTGGGACTCACAAGGCGTAGTACTGGAACATTATCAGGAAAGGAGCATAACAATAAACAGTGTGCGTTACAGTGAGATGCTTACTGACAAGTTGAAGCCTGCAATTCCAAGCAAACGCCGAGAACTGCTGTCAAAAGGTGTTGTGTTGTTTCACGACAATGCCCGTCCTGTTGAAACGCTTCAGAAACTCAATTTTGAAGTCCTGGATCATCCTCCGTATAGTCCTGACCTTGCTCCATCGGACTTCCACTTGTTTGGTCCACTCTAAGAGGCATTAAGGGGGCGTAGATTTACTCGGATGAAGTAGTAAAAGAAGCGGTGCATTCCTGGCTAGCAGCTCAACCAAAAACCTTCTTTTGTGACAGCTTCAGAAAGCTTGGCAACGATGGACCAAGTGCATTGAAAAGCAAGGGGATTATGTTGAAAAATAATGTTTTCTATTTGTATTACAATAAAATTTATAACTACATTGCGGATAATTATTGACTTACCCTCGTATATGGTGGTAGACTTAAACGGAATACCAAGTTTGTAATATAACTGTGTCTTTTCGGTTTTGAGATATTCTGTTAACATACACAAATACACACACACACCATTGGCTAAAAACATTTTTTCTTATTTGGGGGGGGGTGTCCTAGAACATTTCCTTTAAAAACTCAATTTCGAAAATCTTATTAGGGATAAGAAACAGTAAAGACGATAGAAACATTGTCTAGACATAGTTTTAACTTGATATAGAGTTTATACATGGAATATAACCTATAATACTAAGAATTGAGAATGCTATTTTATTTATTGTTCTCTCAGTGGTCATAAATTCCAAGATATTAACTTCAGTATATCAAAGTCATGTGTGTTAGAAAAAAAAATGAAACGTCATTTTATAATCATTTTACTGATTTATATCTTTATTATAGGCAATTTTTTTTCTATAGTTTTATATATATAAAAAGAAATTATATAATAATCGTCTGCCTTTATTCTTAGAAATTTTTTCGTTAATTACCTTTTTTCTAAGATAATTAATAATAAAATCTAAAATATTTGCCTATCTGCTTGATTTTTTTTTTGTTTTGCAATATTAAGCAAAAACTGCTGAATATGTTTTTGAAGGACAGAAAGTGTGGATAAACGGATTATTGTGGTTAACGGGTTACAGTACTTAAGAGTAACGGAATTCGGTCACTTTCAGGTCAAACGAGATATTGAGAACTTTATAGAAGCTATCTAGCAAAGATAATCTTTCATGGAACGTAACTATCAAAGATAGTTGGAGTATTTTAATTAATATGCGGAGAATTTTTGATTCCGGAAGTCTCTTGATAGTATGTGGCAATTGAGAACGGCTTTTTGTAATTTGTAGCAGAGAATGATTGTTGGATTGCAGGCAGGTGAGGGACTGGTTGTCCGTGGTTAAAGCCCTTTCCCCAATATACTGTTACGGGTGTGACAGAGGGTGTAATGCATCGTTGACGAGAGCTCAGTAGCGAGGTGGTGGGGCCTACTATGCGGTTGCTAGTGGAAGTAGTGAGTGCAGATTTGGTGTGGCGAATTTGCTGGTTAGGATGATGCAATGGAACCAATAGATAGCAACAATGCATTACACTCTCTGAACTTAGAAGCTGTCTCTTACGGGTAAGAAAAATTGAATACAAGCTGACCAACTGAGGGGCTTGGCGGAGTCATCAACTTTACTTTAATAAGTACGAGTCAATCTACTTTGAAGATAAACTTAAAAGCGTAAACATCAACGTCAGCGTTGAAAGGTTCAACTTGCTGCGCAATTTAACGTTAGAAAAGCAAGCATTTCTAAAATAATCACAACACTTTTCAGCCACACTTCAAGACAGCAACATTCTACATTCACCAAGCATTCATCATCAACCAACAATCATTATAACTATTCGCTCGGTCATCATTCTACCCTCTATAAACTAAACTCTCCTTTCTAAGTAAATTCATTAAATGCAACTTCGGGTATTCACTTTTATACCATTTTTTCACTATCCTTCAACAACCATTCCTCGTACCATTACTCTGTAGCACCAAATATCCTCATAGCACCAATTTGTATTATCGGATCACTTTTTGTCCCATAAGTCTGGTATGCGAATTCCAGATTTTTCACTATCATATGTTCTAAATATTATAGATAGTTTACCGTAGACATAATTTTACTATAAAAGTGACAGGAGGTAGGCACATCAAGCAGGAGAGTAAGAGTTAAGAGTTACAATATTTCTACGGTTATTTATTACTACACGACGGTTCGAAAGCATTTAAGTGGCTAAAAGATTTCGAAGGACGGTGCGGCATCTTTATGCCCAAAAGGATAGCTGTATTAATTACAGGAAACCTAGTGAATGATTGTAGAAACAATCCTGAAAATGGATGGCGATGTAGCGTCGTGCCTATACTCTGCCGTCAATGACAAAAGTGGTTAATAAGCTTTGTGTTAATTAATGTTGTCGTGTTTTTT
>JAAEAF010011038.1:0-19979 GCA_011037195.1 Triatoma infestans
CACAACCCAAACAATTCGTCATCAGATGCATGGGTGTTTCATCCTCAGGCTCACAAACTCTACAAAAGGGGTCAGGCATGAGTTCCATTGTATAGAGATGTCTCCTTAAACCACAATGCCCAGTGAGGAATCCAACCAAATGCCTGAGGGAGGTTCGTAAAAGACATCGGACCCCGCTACTCAAAACTCCGTCCGGACCCCCAATGAGCATTTTAGACTGCCGACAACCCACTGCACACATCCGTAAGGATGAGTGCTTGAGGTCATCCATGTCTAAAAGCCTGATAAACATGTGCCAGAAGACACACCAACAGCAGGCTCTGGACCAATGAAAGGGAGAGAGGCACCTAATTTGGCAAACGTATCCACCTCCTCATACCCAAAAATTCCCATATGGCCTGGAACCCAGACCAGAAGCACATCCTTCAGTGAAGAAAGATCTTCCAGTCTTTTAGAACATTCCAATACCAATCTGGAGGTGAAGACACAAGAATTAAGCGCCTTCAACGCAGCCTGGCTGTCCGAGCAGATATTAACACTTTTAAATTAGTGTTACGCACCCTCTCATCCAAAATACAACAGAGAATTGCATAAACCTCAGCCTGGAAAACGGTGGCCCACTCACCAAGAGGTGCTACCAAATGGTCTCCCGTCTCAAAATAGACGGCAGCCCCAGACCTACCATCCATCCTGGAACCGTCCGTGTAGCATCGGAGATACTTCTCCGGAATCATACCAGACGGACCCAGGGTTAACCAATCTTCCCTAGAAGGCAACCTAACCCTGTAGGAATGACCAAAGACAATAGTCTTCAAATTCCTATCAGAAGGGAAACCTGTAATGGGAATCCTTAGAAGCATCTCACGATAAATGGTAGAATGACCATATCGCTTACCCTGCCAAAAACCTGCCTGTTTAATTCTATAACAGGCTTTCATTGCCTGGTTTTTCACCTCCACAAAGAGAGGTGGAATCCCTAACAAAGTCTCCATAGATGCGGTCGGTGTAGTCCGAAACGCACCAGTCACCGCCAGACAAGCCAAACGTTGGATTTCTTCCAACAGCTCCCTAGCGGAACGTGTTAATAAATTAGTTAACCGGAGGTACGAAAAAATTGGTTTTTGAGTTGTTTTTTTTATGAATTTATTCTACAATGGCTAAAACGATTTCTTTAAAGTTATTAACTGTACACTTATAAATGTATAACTTTCATTTGATTCACTTTTCAAGATAGATATCCCCACCATCTCTAATTAGCACAAATGAATACAAATTTCTTTAAAGAAAATTTGTCCCATTTATAATTGTATTAATTGCAGTAAAATTTGTGTGTGTGTGTGTGTGTGTGTGTGTGTGTGTGGTGTGTGTTCGTGAGTCCGTATATGCAGTATAACTAACAAAACTAAAATCGGGGGTAGTTCATATTCGATATTCCATTTTGGTGCCACCTGTTAATTCGACGTGATTAATCATTTCACAAATTTATAAAAAAGACGATCTATTAATTTGGGATATTTGTTGCCTATATTTAGTTCTATTACTTTTTACTTTCTGTTACTGATGTAAGAGGAAACATTGCAATCGTGATATCTCATCTGTCGAGAAATGAACGTTTGATATACCATAGTTGGGAATAATCTGATTTGTAATTGACTTTAGGATGATGTCAGATTTTTCGGGCCTCGATTGGACACGACTGGCATACATGAGTGAATGCTAAGCGCCTGTGTCGATTAACGCTTTTACTTTTTGTTATTTATTTTAAGCATAATCAAGAAATTATTTGTATCGTGGAATGCCGGGATCAATACAGTAATAGCCGCTTGAGAAAACGGCTCAGCGCTTAGTCGTTTTTTGAATTAAACCAACCAAATTTGAAATATCTGGCATGTTGGGGCAAAAACCAGCGGTTTGATGTATTGCTGCTATTGAATTTATTATTGTTACTACTGTTATTTTTATTATTATTGTTATTATTATTATTATTATTATTATTATTATTATTATAACTTTGTTTTTTCCTATAAGGGCTACTTTATACAGCGGGCAAATTATATGAGAAGCTCCTCAGAGAAAGACTGGTGTTGGTGGTGCAGACTGCAGGAGACCTATCCCCGACGCAATATGGCTTCAGGTCTGGACGGTCCACAGTAGACGCGGTCCGAGAAATCACTGAGGCAGTACGTAAGGCGGAGAATCATAATCATCACTCTCGTCGGGTGGTACTTTTGGTCACGCTTGACGTGAAGAACGCCTTCAATTCAGTCAAGTGGGTAGATATGCTGCGAGCGCTAGAGGAAACTTTTCGAGTTCCGAAGTACCTCCTGCGAGTACTATGTGATTATCTGCGGAACCGAACGGTTACTTACCAGACCTCGAGAGGATCAAGAGCATCCGCAGTTACGGCGGGCGCAGCGCAGGGATCGATCCTGGGCCCGGATCTCTGGAATGTGACGTATGACAGCCTGCTTAGACAGGAGATGCCAGATGAGACAATGTTGGTTGGCTACGCAGACGACGTGGCAGCACTTGTTGCCGCCCGCGATGTCGAAAAAGCCCAACTAAAATTGAATAGGGTGATGCGCATCGTTAATGGTTGGATGGTGGAGCACGGACTGTCATTGGCATTGTCCAAAACAGAGATCGTGGTCCTGACAAAAAAGAGGAGGCATACAGAAAAAGAATGGCTCGAGTGCAGCGGCTTGGTGCGCTGAGGATTGCCTCTGCATACCGCACGGTGTCTGAGCCAGCGGTTCTAGTGATAGCCGGAGTGATCCCGATTGCACTGCTTGCAAGGGAACGTAAGGTACTTTACGAAAGGAAGGCAGAGGGGAGTAAAGAGGTTCTCTCCAGGGAGGAGAGGAATCGGACTTTCCGGAGGTGGCAGACTTCCTGGGAGGATGATCAGCGTGGCCGTTGGACCGCTCGGCTGATTAGAGACTTAAAGTCATGGACGAAGAGGCCACATGGGGAAGTGGACTTTTACGTCACACAACTCCTGAGCGGGCATGGCTATTTCAGGGCGTACCTGAAAAAGATGGGAAAGGTAGAGGATGAGGTATGCCTTTACTGCCCCGGCAGTAAAGACGATGCTTCCCACACATTTTTCTCCTGCGGTCGATGGGAACGGCTGAGAGGTGATCTCGAGGCGGTGATTGGGCGACAGTCCCCAGATACCATAGTCGAGGCGATGCTGGCCAGTGAGGCCAACTGGCAGACTGTAGTTAGGTACGCCAGGGACATTCTTCAGCGGAAGAAGCAGGACCTGGATGACTGCCAAGTGAGGTAATATCGAGGGAGATACCCAATGGGTAAAGACAGAGGCCTAGTTCTGATGTAGTACTGGTCACCAGTGAATCCAGGCTAGGCCTAGCAGCAGGGGGTGTTTTAGCCGGTAGTCCGATTTGGGAGTCCGGTACTGCAGGGTCTCTGCGTGCGTAAACGCATTTCACCCCTCAAAAAAAAAAAAAAAAAAAAAATAAGGGCTACTTTGCCTGAACGAACGATAGTTTGGCTGATATTGTGGCTTTTTACCAAAATTAGTGTGCGTTTTATTTTTGATTTTTATTACTGCAGCCGCGATTCCAATGGTCATCTTCACAGAATTTGCATGGCGACGATGGTTTTAAAAACTATGTTTCGCTTTCGTCGAGAAGTTACTACTTGGAATTTCTGCTTGCATCCATTATGCCATTGCATACCAGCACAATGCTTGCACGGCGATGGCGGTTTTCAGTGGATTCTAATGGCGTATCTACCTTTTTCATTGCAAATATTGAACCTTGCGGTTTTGAATTTTGTATATCCCTGAGTGCTGTGGCATAGGCTTGTACCTCTTCGAGAGTTTTTTAGGGAACTTGAATTAGACTTGAGCCTTTATGGAACTTGGTAAGGATTTGATAAAGGCGTCCAGTGGTCAATTTATCCACCAAGTTTTGCAGAGTTAGCAGCGGATTCTCTTGGGCTTTGAAAAACAACGAAAAATAGAGATGTGTTTAATCCGATCTGAAAAAGCCTCGAAAGTTTCATTGGGATTCTGTTGCGAGCTGGTAATCTGGTGTAGAAGAATTATGGGTGTCTTTTCCTTTTTTTTTTGAGTCTATTTAACAGATTTGCGATTGCTGTCTGTTATGTTAATATTACTTTGTTATTTGTGCATTGGTTTTTTTTGAAAGTGTCGAAATAAATTTTCGCGGGACCAGTTAATTTTGATAAATTAAAAAAAAATAGGTTTAAAAAAAAATAGGTTCCAAGAAAAAAATTAATATATAAATATATGATATTGGAAAAAAGTGAAGACTTCCTTTTTTTTCTGAGCTCGGTTTGAAAATACTGATGCTGGACGAAAGGCGGGATTCGAAAATGCGGCCACCAATATAATAGGTTTGAGAAGAAGAGAAGTTGGGCTAGGAAATTGGGAAAGTTATCTATCAAAATTCTTTAACCTCATGGTACCACTTTACTAAACGGTTTTTTTTTTCAGATTTCTGTGATTTTCCTCAAAAACCGATTCCAGTGACTTTACTTTAAGTTTATTATATAAACTACACATTATAAAGTGTTAAAACATTTTTCTAAAACATATCTCCGAGAAAATTCATTGAAGGCGGCTTTTGAGGGAGGGTCCGGGTTATGTTTTCCTCTAAAGTGCTATTTTAGTGTATTTTACAACTCTATCATATTTGTAACATTAATTGGAATTAAATATATAGACAAAATTCCAAGTTTGAAATTTGGTTAACCGGAAGTGTGTTCTTCACTGTTTTTCCAGTTTTTTTTTTTGCGATTTTATCCTTAATAAAACATCGACGGAGTTCATTAAATTTATTACATTAACTTATAAATAAGAGAATATCACTTTTTTTTCCAAGAAAGTTCATTTAAAAAAGTTATGGGGTGGGAAGCGAGGTTATACTTTCGTCATAAAATTTATTTTATTAAATTTAGTTTCCCCCCCAAAAAATATAAAATTGAAGACAAATAAATATTTAGAAAGAATTTTGGCACTTATAATTCTGTAAACTGCATTAAGAGAATATCGTGTGAGTGTTTCACACCAGATTTTTTTTTTTTTTTAAGGCCCACTAACACCTATCCAGAACTGGGTAATACGTTCCTAGGAAGAAAAAAAACATCTAAGGGTAGCACTGGACTAAAACCGGGACATCTTCGGGGGAGTCCAGCGCGCCAACACTGAGCTGTTTTTTATTTTATCTAAACAGGAACTGCCCGGCATGAAGGGCAAAGGGCTGCCAGACGGCGAGTTTTATTTTCGGCAGAATGAGACCTTAAAAGGCTATTGCGCTGGCCACTAGACTAACATGAGGGCGCTAATATTTACTAATACTAATACTAATATTTAAATTTATTAATGGATAATTAGAGGCTATACTTAATTATGTTTATTTAAAGGAATTAAATATTGATGTTTATTTGATAAATATCAATCTACAGATTGTTAGATGTTGACGTTAATACAAAAGGAACAAATTACTATTTCATAAACTAATCAGAAAGTGCCATATTGGACTGCTAACCTAATAACAACAGATCAAGGTAGAAATTCGTAAGCTTTATTCACCTATGGTCCGACTAACAGTGAGAGCTATGTCCCTTGACTCGAGCTGACGACTGTCTGCCTACATACATAGTCCCATACTTCTATAAACATATCTCTATATATACCGGCATTATATCACATCTCCCACTCAGTTCTCTTTACCAACCTAATTACAGCTATTCTATTCTTTATTATTTCTCGTTGTACGTTTTAAATCTTTATCTTCCTCCTTTATTTTTATTTTACATTTTACTCAAAGAAATCGGCGGAAACAGCACTGTATGTTTTGTTAAAATCTTTCTTACTAGGAGAGGAAGTAAGTACGATCGGTAAAATCGATTTTTCAGGTACTCCTGATTTTCAATAAAAAAAATCTGTCTTTCTCTTACTCCAACTTTTCAGAGTTGTAATTGACAACACTCTTTATAGTTTCTATAGCAAATTTAATGAAATTCGTCAGTGTTCTTATGGAAAAAAAATCACAAAAACTGAAAAAAAAACTGCACAGTAAAAACGCACTTCTGGTCTACTGATTTTCATCAAACTCGTAATTGCAACAACATATTTAATTCTAATTAATATTATTTAGATGATAGAATTGTGTAATAGAACTGAAATAGCACTTTACCAGGACAACCTAACCCTACCTCTCCCGCAAAAGTACCCTTAAATGAATTTTCCCGGAGAAATGTTTTAAATAAAAGTAGTAGATTTTTATAAGAGTAGTTGATATTCCAAGTTTAAAGAAAATCGTTGGAGCCATTTTTGAGAAAAACACAGAATGGTGAAAAAAAAAAACTAGTAAAGTGGTACTTCCGGTTCGGTTGAGGAATTTTGACATGTAACCTACTGTCGGATTCCATGATGATACCTAAACGGAATATCAAGGTTGAACTTTCTACGATTTTTCGTTTTTGAGGTATGCTGTTCACATACATACACACACACATACACACACACACACACCATTTTCTAAAAACTACCTTTTTTGGACTCAAGGGACCTCAAAACGGATATTTCCAGTGAAAACTCGATATCGAAATTGGCCCATGATTACAATACTTCCTCTTACTAGGAGTAAGAGAAAATAAATATGGTAGAAATTGGCATATATATATTATATATACTGTGTGTGTGTGTGTTTGTATGTGCGAGATAGAAACAAATATAAAAAAAAAAATACAAAATATCGTTCGCAGAAAGTTCAAAATTGACATTTTAGTTTAGTGCTAGCACGAAGTTTCCGTTAAATTCCATCAAGCAGAACTGCGACTTTACTGAATTATTAATGAATACAACTTTACAGTACGGTTTTCTTTAAACTTCGCATATCAAATCCACCGTAAAGGCTTATCACTTGTATCTGAAATATTTTTGAGGAAATTGACTTAAGCGGTTCTTTGGCTGCTACTAGATCGTTAAAAAAAAAAAAAAATTAAATTTATTTAGTGGTCCTCATCAGTACAATATAGTTTACCATGTTTACTTATAATTTTAAAGTCCATTCAGAGCATTGCTAAAATTTGAATTTAAAGAAAATCGCTTCAAAGGGAGTGCGCTTTAACTGACTTTGTTATTTACTTTTGATGATTTTCTCGGAAGATTATTTCCTTTAAGTTTGGAATGGTAAAAGCAAATACGTACATAACTCTAACACTTTAATTTCACTAATTTCTTTTTGTCAAACCTTATTTTAGAGAGATTCAATAGTCAATAATGTAGGCCTAACTAATGTAGTTTTCTGAGGGATTGTAAGAAACGTTGCTCTGGTTATAAATATAGATACGTACAGGTAGCAACAAGAGAATGTGAGAACTATTAAATTAAATGCACAGTTCCTACCATCTCTACTTATGTGTGAGGGAACGTATAATATAAAGTAATTCGTTTAATTTGTAATTTCCTTAGTAATTACAGTGCATCCAAGAGAGTTCATGTAAATGTGGCATTTGTTTAAAGTGATGCCAAGTTTTAAGATTTATTATAATTGTTAACAAATTTTATTCGTTGCAACATTGCAATTTGTATATACAAGTGTCTACGCTGATGAATGTATAACATTATAATCTTTTATCACGGTATATATTACATCCTAAACACCGATCTGTTTATCGTACGTCTGCCAAAAATTCTTGAGGAATTCCTCCTTAAAAGATTCTTTGCTTTTATGAACAACATAGTATAATTCCAGACCGTCAATTTGGACTTTGGAGATAACATTCATCTATCAATACTTAGGCGTTCTGGACGCCATGGCACCTTCCTCGAGCATAGTATTGCCAAAATGTTTTCGTTGATACATTATGAATGGCTTAACATATAAGCTGAGAAATATCTTTTCGAATCTTTAAAATCAAATCTACAAGGCAGATATTTCAATCAGTATTAAAGCATCAGACTTTGTATGCAGTAGCTAAAGCTGGTATCTCCCATGGTAGTATTTTTGGACCGCTCCTCTTTATCTTGTACATAGCTGACCATTTCTCAGCATCCAAACACCTATGCGGACGATATCGCAAAATATTCCTTTATTTCGATTGTTGCTAAAGTGCCCGTCTTCTCCAAATACTCCTCAACCAATTGCACACTTGGATAGACAAATGGCTAATCAAAAATAATGCAAAGATATCGATATGTATAGGGTTAAGCTTTGCGAACAATCCTACAACCATCTAACTTCACATATTCCGTACCAACGCATAGAATCCCAATGTAAGCAAGCTATTGCGTTACAAACTCTTCGACATCACCAGTGCAAGTCTTCTCGACAGACGCTCAAATCTAAACAATAATTAAGATCAATTTGATCAGGAATTGTTTGAAATCGGGGGGGGGGGGCAAAATAAACGTGCCAACTTCAGATTGCTATAATCCGTGCAAGTCAATACCACTTCGGCAAATCTTTTTATTTTATTTTATTGTTATTATACATTAAATGCAACGCTGATATTCCAAATTTGAAGTTTTCGACATTTTTTCGAAAACAGTGTTATTTTACTTTGAGTACGTAATCATAACTGCACATTCATAAACCTATCACTTTTTATTTGAAATATTCTTTCCAGAGAAACTGAGATTAAAGGACGACAGGGGGGATTTAAGGAGTGAGTTAGACACACCTCTAATCTAACTGTACAGTTTTGTTGGGATTGATAAAGCGTTGCCTGAATCTTATAATAATCTATAAACAAATACTTGGACCTTAACATTTTTATTTACATTAATATTAATATTAAATAAAAATTACAAATTTTAAGAAAATTGGCAACAGAAATTGTAATACAGTAAGACAAGGGCGTGTTCACTTTAGTATTTTTTGATTTATACTGTCCATAGTCGCTGAATTCAGAACAATTCTAGAACTATTTCAAATCCCTTAGTAACGTATTTAGCGTAAAAACACTTTTTCAGAAATTTGATTCTATTGTGGTACTTCCTGTTACAGCATTATTGAAAGTAAAAATCTAATGTGAAACACTCACACGACTTCTGTTACTATAGATTTAATAAAATTGAAAATTTTGAATTTTTTTTCTAAAATAAATATAGTATGGCACCCCGGGCTGCTCTGGAAACTTAAGGGCATCCTTCCAGCCACTTATTATCTTATCCTAAAGTCTTAGCCGATAGGCATTTTCAACTACAAATCGGATCATCTTTCTCTCCTTTCAATCATACCGAAGCTGGAGTGAACGCAAGGCAGCATTCTAGGTCCTATCCTTTACTCAGTGTACACTGCAGACATCCCAACACATCCTGATACCATCCTTCTCACCTATGCAGATGATACTGCTATCCTGTCTTCCAATAATGATCCCGTAACAGCCCATAGAAATCTTCAAACCCACCTCTCCTCCCTAGAAAATTGCTTCAAAAAATGGGTCATTAAACTTATGGAAATAAGTCCTAAAACATAACCTTCAATCTACGTCGCATTACTCTTCCCCCAGTCTACTACAACTTAATTCCCTTACCAGTGGTCAACGTTGCTCGCTATCTTGGGCTTTACTTAGACCGAAGACTTATATGGAATCCTCATACAAGACTTAAAAGAATAGAACTAAACAAACGCTTTTGACAACTTAAAAGACTGCTGGACAACAGATCTAATCTCTCCCTAGACAACAAAAGACTGATTTATACATCTATTTTAAAGCCTATCTGGGCTTACGGAATAGAACTATGGGGTTCAACCAAACGCTCAAATCTCCAAAGATTCCAATCCCTACAATCCAGAATCCTCCTTAACATTGTAAACGCTTATTTTTACGTCTCCAAACGAACCATACATACTGATCTTAATATACCGTTCATTGCTCAAGTCGCCCAAACACGTTACAGGAAATTCTATATTAACCTACAGACTCACACAAACCCTTTAATTCAACATCTTCTTCCCGAACACTTCCTAATAACCCTCCTTAGACGTCTTAAAAAACGATGGCCTTTCGTGATCTCCTCTCAAGTGAAGAAAGTGAATAGTGATTTTGTATAGTTTTGAAGTGTTACCATTGGATAGCTTCTCCACTCATTTTGTATGTATATTCTTTTTATGATTGTTACTTATAGCGCTATCGCGCTGATTGTAGCATGAATCAAGATTATTAAAAAAAAAAACATAAATATAGATAGGTTGAATTTACATGCTTCAATGAAGTTACATTTTATCTAGAAGATAGCGTTCATAAATAGCATTGAAGGAACTGAAATAATATTTAAAAAAAAAAAAAAAATTAACGCCTCAAATTTCGCAGAACTCACTAAAATCTAATTTTTTCGGTTTAAAAAGTCTTTTAAATAAAAGTTATTATAGTATTTTATCTGTGCAGAGTCAGCATTTAGCTGCTTTAAACTATTCAATAAAATGGCACTTCCGGTTAACTGATTTCCTTCAAATTTGAAATTCTTGCAATCTTTCTAATAGGTATTAATTATTACATAGCTGACAGTACTATAAATTGCACTGAAGTGATACTTTAGTGGAAAGCATCAATTTTTCCGGGAAAATCAAAGTGATAAGTATTTATATGTGTAGTTATTATACAAAGAATTAAAAAAAAAAATCGTTGGAGCTGTTTGAGAAAATTGCGAAAAACTGAGAGAAATAGACATTTACGTAAGTCACACTTCCGGTTAATAGATTTTGCCCTAAACTTTCGTGTCTGGTGTGATGGTGGTTTCAAAATGGAATATGAAGTTTGAATTTCGTAAGAAGTGAGTTATTTTTTGTATGCACTCTCTCTCTCACTCTCTCTCTCACACACACACACCACACACACACAGACTATTCGCTAGAAACTTTTCACTTTTTCACACTCAGGGGACTTCAAACATGTATTTCCGGTGAAAAAGCAATTTCGAAATTTGTTCAAATAAAACGCAAAAAAGTAAAAAAAGCAACTAGTAAAGTAGTACATTCGGTTGAGGAATTTTGACAGATAACGCACAGTCAAATTGCATGGTGATACCTAAACGGAATATCAAGTTTCTGCTTTCTACGGTTTTTCGTTTTTGAGCTATGCTGTTCACATACATACACAGACACAGACACACACACAGGACCATTTGCTAAAAACCCAATTTTTGCACTAAGGGGACCTCAAAAAGGATATTGACACGATTACAATACTTCTCTTACTAGGAGTAAGAGAAAGATAAAAAGAATCTTTGTGGTCTACGTTCGGGGGAACCATTATTAAGGAGTCCCTTAGGGTTAGAGTGTTGTCATACTAACTTAGCATCTGTGCAAGTCTGTGTTGTCACACTGTAGGAAAAAAAGCATCCTGAAGATGGCGAACGCCCCGAAATCGATCGATGACCACAAATGAAGCAGATACACGGGAAGAAATGTCTCTGTGCTTTCCAGCTCTGCGGAACCAACCATCACAATAACTCTCTAATGTTTACTATTTTTAAAAATGATAAGAACTGGAAGTTAAAAAAAAAAAAAAAATTAAAAATACGTGTAAACTAGGAGTTGTTCAAAATAGTATGTGGTAAAGAACAAATTTTATTTAGTTAGCTAGTAATAAGTGTTATTACTTATTACTAATATAAGTCAAAATAACATACGATAAAATATAATAGACGTGTATGTGTGTATGTGTTTTTTTACATTTATACGGTATATATCTATGTTTTTTTTTTTGTACGTATATGTTGTTGAAGTATCTCTGAGTGTGTTGTTGTTGTTAGTGTGTAGGAGTGTGTAAGAGCGCTACGGGTTGAACAACCTTACAACTACCGAAATATGCGCACTATACACCGGCCACTTCATCTTCTTATTTAACCGCCCATGTCCTTAACCTCTATATTATAATATTTACTTTTATATCGGATATGAAATCTGTTCATTTAAAAATAATTAAAAAAAACAAAAAAAAAAACAATCTGTTCATTGGTTTTATATTTAAATATTAAAACTTTTGTATTTATTTATTTTTTTATACCATTTTTATTTTTATAAAATTTTACTTTTTGTTATTTGACTTTTGTTTTGAATATTGTATTTCCGGTTACCCTAGTTTTATGAATTTAATTAAATTAAATTCTGATAATTCCGAAATAATTGATTCTCTTGTCAAAATCCTTTGATTTTGATTTGTCTCTAAATTTAAATTTGGATTAAGTTTCGTTTCTTTTTAGAATGTGTTGGATTAAGACATTGCTTACAATTGCAGAATTTATTGAACCGTTATCAATCGAGTATTTTTGCAAAATTTCGGTAGGCTAGTGAGAAAAGTAAATTTTTTTTTTTTTTTTAATTTAAGGCTCGTCAACATCTGTGGTCATTGCGCCCGGAGCCTTCAGTGCACTGCCGGCCTCGGACCAGTGTTTCCCGTCACCCGACAACAATGTCCATCACCGGACCAGTGGCTGTAGGGGTCCTAGGAAGAAGAAGAATCTACAGCGTAGCACGGCTGGATTCGAACCTCGGTGATCTCCGCGTTGGCTAGTCCAGCGCGCTACCACTGAGCTAATCCCTTCCCTAAAAGTAAATATGAAACGTACACTCTTACTATAATTATTACAATACTGAAAAGAAATTATAGAAGGGCATCTAAGAACTTTTTTCTGAGAAAATATTAAGAAAAATCTGACAAAGGACTTCCTCCTGCTGCAATTTACATAATTATTATTAAAAAATTTTCTCCAAACTTATAATGTTTACTGAATGTTTAATTGTCTTCAACATTATATCGATGGGAGAATATAAACTTAATAAAGAGACGGTATTCAAGTCGTCAGGCCTTAAAATTATAATGAGATGTTTATACGGCAATGGCCAGTGGAGTTTTTAAAGTAAAAAGAATTCTTTGTTACTCTAGGTTTCGGGTACCATTAGTGCCCTTCTTCAGGAGCTCCTTAGGGTAACAGAGGAGTATACGTTGAGAACGTACCCTAAAGAGCTCCTGAAAAGGGGCACCAATGGTACCCAGAACGTAGAGCAACAAAGAATCTTTTTTTCTATAAAAACTCCACTGTATAAACATCTCATTATAATAAAAAGACTTTTTTTCTTTAAGTAAAGCACAATATCATACCCCAAAAATCCTTTAAATGAATTTTCTCAGATAAAAGTTTCAAAACAGAAGTGATAGGTCCCTATATATAATAGTTAATATATGAAATTTTAAACAAAACTTCGGCAAGTCTTCATGTAAAAAATCGCAGAAAACCGAAAAAAAACTGTTGAGTAAAGTAATACTTCCGGTTTAACTAATTTACTATAAACTCGTAATTTCGCCGACATATTTATTTCTAATTAATAGTATATAAATGATAAAAATCGTATAATAAACTAAAACAGTACTTTAGAGGAAAGCATAACTTCACCCGTCACCCAAAACTTCTCTAAGTGAATTTTCTCGGACAAATGTTTACAAATAAAAATTATAGCCCATTATATGTGTAGTTAGTGTACCCAAGTTTCCAAGAAAATAGTTGGTGTCGTTTTCGAGGAGAAAATAAAGGCAAAAATGTAGGGAATACATTCAGTAAAGTGATAGGTATTCCGGTTCATTGAATTTGATTAAAAGTTTCTGCTAGTACTTAAATAATATAATATCAAATTTGAACTCTTTTATAACTTTCCGTTTTTGAGTTATCCTGCCACAGAAACACGCACACACAGTCACTTAGACAAATTTCTTTCACTTCCTCAGGAGATGTCCAATCGTTTATTCCCGAAGAAAACGCGATATCGAAAAATTGATAAGATTGCAATACTTCTATGGAGAAGGCTTAACGCTTTGGCTCGGAAGGATAAGGTGCGTCTCTATTGGATGCCCGGAAATGCGGGAATAGAGGGTAATGAGAGGGCAGATCAGTTGGCAAGGGAGGGATCATCATTACCATTTTGTGGTCCTTGACGAGGACCTTACCACTTTGTGGAACCAGCCCTTGACGTCACTAAGAGGTTTCTCGATAAACAGATTAGACTTTGGGAGACGAGAGTCTTAGAGAAATTCTGGGGGGACACGCAGGGGTGCCTCCAAGCTAAAAGATTTATAAAAGGAATTAAGCAGGGAGTTTCAGCTTACTTCCTGTCTCTGAGCAGGGCAGGTCTGAGGACCCTTGATGGGGATAATGACTGGACACACTTGAGTGCCTAATCACTTGTTTAACGTAGGGAGGACGTCTAGTCCTACTTGTCAGAATTGCGATGACGGAGTCAGGGAAACGGTGTATCACTATCTATGTCAGTGCCCCCGTTTCGCTGGTACTAAGGTGTAGCGTATTTGGGAGGGTACCACTCTCGCAGGATTGCTTGGGGGAGTTGGAGTTAAAGGATATCCTTGGAATTGTAGACTGACCGTAGATTACTGGGGGAGACTATTTAAGGGGGCGATATGGGGGCCTCGGGGGGATAAAAGCTATATAGACTTAGGTCCCATGCCGCCAGGCACACGGTCTAATAATAATAATAATAATAACTTCTACGAACCATGAGTAGGAGAAACTAAAATGAAAATTTTTTTTTTTACTTTTTTTTTTCTTCGTAATTTATCGATAAAATGATCATGAAGAGATCTTCAGTTTAATATTAAGAAGCTACAAGAGGAATTGCTGAAGATTAACATGAGAATCAACCCGGCGAAAATGAAAGCATTGAGAGTAGGGAAGAAACCTCACAGAATAATGAGAACAATAAGAATAAATAATGAAAGAATGGAGCAAGTAGACAGCTTTAGATACCTGGGAGCGCACCTAAATGAACATGGTTAAATTGATACGGAGATAACCGAGAGAACGGAGATAAGCAGCGGGCAGATTGTTTAATGCAATAAAAAGAGATTTCCTGAACAGCCCGAGAGGTGGAAAAGAAAACAAAAATAGCAGTAAATAAGTCAACTTTCCTCCCAATCCTAACATAATCCTTGGAATCATGGACTCTTGACTAAAAAGCACAAATCAATGATTCAAGCGTCGGAAATGAGAATCCACAGGAAAGGTGAAGGCAAAACCAAAAGAGACCGAGTCCGTAACACTACCATTAGGTCCGAACCTCGACGTAAGGCCAGCAATCGAGAGTATCGAACAGAATAGGCTACGCTGGCTAGGGCATCTTCTTCGTATGGAGCCCAACCGGATTGCCCTTGACACTTATAAAACTAAAGTGGATAGCAAGCGAGGGCGAGGTCGGCCTAGATTAAAGTGGGAGGACGAGGTGAAGGATGCCTTCCAAAAAAAAGAGGGTTAGATTGGGGAAAAAGGTATGAGTTCGTCCATGACCGGCAAATCTGGAAGTGGCTATGTAAACTTCCTTCTCGCACTGCTTAGGCGGTAGAAGAGGAGTGATTGTGATGATAATGAGATAAAAATGACCTGACAGCAACTCTCACATTAGAGGGAAACGCTCATGTAAGTAAGTAAGTAATTTATAGTTAGCCTATAGTTTAAGGAAAAACGTGAACAAATTTTTTTTTCAAATTTCGTACTTTTCTTTTTATGTGTTATTGAGATCGTGTCAAATTTTCGAAATTGAGTTTTCACCGTAAATACCTATATTGAAGTCCCCTGAACACGAAAAAAATGTATTTTAGCGAATGGTCTATGTTTGTATGTGTGTATATTGCAAAAAAAAAAAAATCTGAAAAACGAAAAATCTAGGAAGCTCAAACATGATATTTCATTTAGGTTACTACCACAGCATCTGGATACGTAGATTTCTGGTAAAATCCATTAACCGGAAGTAGAACTTTACTGAATGGATTTTTCAATTTTTTTCGAAAACGGTTATAACGATTTTCTTTAAACTTGAATTGGTTACTGCATAGCCAAAAAAAACGTGTTTCTTTAATTTCAAAAAGTTTTCAAAAAAAAAAAAAAAAGAAAGAATTTAGAGGGGATTTTTAAGAGCTTCTCTCAGTTTTGTTTAAATTTCGACTGACGCTATATTTTTTTTTAAGATAGAGGGTGGACCATAGATAGTGTCCTTATAAGGTATATATGTATAATCATCCCTAGTACCTTTTTTACTGATAGTCCAAGTAATCGTTTCTAAAAATTGTAATTATAAAGAAAATTTGTTAAGTGGAAGGACGAGGTGAAGGATGCCTTCCAAAAAGGAGTGTGTATATTGCAAAAAAAAAAAAAAAAAATCTGAAAAACGAAAAATCTAGGAAGCTCAAACATGATATTCCATTTAGGTTACTACCACAGCATCTGATACGTAGATTTCTGGCAAAATCCATTAACCGGAAGTAGAACTTTACTAAATTCCCTTCCTTATTATATTAATTATAGAAAGGAAGGGAATGAGGGAATAGCTAAGAGGTTAGCGTACTGGACTCCCAGCGAAGGACCCGGGTTCGTGTCCAGCTGTGCTACCCTTAGATTTTTTTCTTTCTAGGTGCATCTACAGCTCACTTTCCGGTGATGGACAGTGTTGTCTGTAATGACAGAATACTGTCCGGAGGCCGGCAGCGCACTGGGATGGCTCCGAGCGCCAATGACCATAAATGTTGACGCGTCTTAAATTAAAAAAAAAAAAAAATAGCAAGAGAAAGTCGTGTGACTGATTCACACCAGATTTTTTTTTTTTTTTTAATGAATAATTTAACGTTGTAAATGTTCCAGAAAAAATATAACCTGAATGAATATTTATGTGCTATTT
This sequence comes from Triatoma infestans, assembly GCA_011037195.1. Lineage (NCBI taxonomy): Eukaryota > Metazoa > Arthropoda > Insecta > Hemiptera > Reduviidae > Triatoma > Triatoma infestans. The sequence continues at coordinate 16,680 of JAAEAF010011038.1, forward strand.
CTTGATCGTGTAATGTAATGATGTGATGTGTATTTGTAGTAGTTGGTTGTGGTGGCTTGAGCGATGTTGTAAAAGGTTTTGTAAGTATATATGGTTAAGAGAGAAGTATTAGTAATAATCAAGAAGTCCCACTGCTTTTATAAATACATATATTATCTCTTAGTAAATGTAAGGATATTACAATATCACAATTTTATCTTAATAAGTCAGATGTATATCTAGAATAAATGCAAATATCTATCACTGGCACTGAGCGATTCCTGAAGTGTTCTGGCTTTCGAAGCAGAATACAGACTTAGTTGTTTGAAAGCAGAAGTCGGGCCCTTCTTGTTTGAAGGTAGAGTACAGACTGTTCGAAGGAATGTCTCTAACAAAGCAGTTGACCAAGTCTCATTGTATTCAATTTTGTGCCTTTGTTTCCCTACTAGCAATGACCCCAATTTACAGTACCTGACTGTAAATCACACTCTTTTTGAAGGTAAATTCACAGTTTAATATATTAAAAAAATTAGATTTTTGATACTATAAAATATTCTAAACTATTTTTAAAAACCATTATTTTTTTATTTCGTTCTTCCACTACAATCATTTAGAAGTTTTTTCTGAATAAATATTTAACAAAATATACTTTCATTTGTTATATTATTAACAATCATTTTTAGAGAATATATTTATAGAGATCTAAACACATGTTAAAGTTCAAAATCATGACAAACAGGCTTTGGTTTAAGGCTATGCTAACAAAGCAGATGTATAATTAATGTTAATGGCAACAATGGATGACATATATATGTATGTATGTATGTGTGAACTTCGCCAACTTTATTGTTCTGGATTTGTCAAGTGCAGCATCCTGGAGCGTCAAGGACCGAAGATGTTTTAGTATCTGCTGCACAGCGATGTTCTAAATATAATGACTTCTACCTCCCCTCTTAGTTTGATAGACGAAAATATCAGGCTCTTAGGTAGTGCACATAAATATTGACAAGTACAGAGGAACATAAGAAATGGAATTTATGATTGACTGGCTGTAGTCTTCAATTAGATAATAATAATGTCTATTTTAAAAAATTATACAATACAAAACTACAAAGTACATTTTTTTTAAACAAAAAACTTAATTACATGAAAAACCGTTTTGCCGGTATGTCGGGTATAATAATGAAAATCTTAATATCATCAGATTAGTACGTATATAGATATACAAAAGATACATTCATTAATATAATGATGACAAATTCTGTTTAAACTTCAAATTTCACCATTTGGCTTAACATAAAATTTAAGATTTAATTATCGTCTTCAAGTCTAACTCATAACAATTTATATATTATACAAAGGCGTCTTCAACAACTTAAATCTTCTACATCATAACTATCATACAAGTTAATCCCTCTCTATCTCTCTGCTGAGAATTACATCTTCTTTTGTTTCTAAACGGTGAAATATTAATTAATAATTTCATTGCATTTGGCTGCTAATTCTGCCCTCTCTCTCTCACTCTCTCTCTCTCTCACCATATCTATATATATATAGATGGTGAGAGGATAAGTGCTAACCTACCAATCCAGACAGGAGAGGTTGTCCGGGAGTATAAATATCTTGGAGTTTTTTTATCCCCTCGTCTTTCCTTTTATGCACAATTAAAAGAGAGAGCTACAAGAGAGGTTTAAACAGGATACTCTAGCAAAGCAAGGTTTAAACAGGATTTGGACTAACTTTATCTCTCAAAAATAATTCCCCTCTCAGCCAAATTCAGATTTTTCTCCTCCGTTACTCGTTCAGTCTTATGTTATGCGTGTCAAGTTTGGGGATTTCGGCAATATAAGCTTGTAGAGAGTGTCCAGCTCTTTTTTATAAAAAAGCTCCTTTGGCTTACCTTCTTCTACCCCCATTACATAATTATTTATCTAGAAACCGCGGTAGATTTATTATTTCTTTTTACTCTCCGGGTACACCCGTTTCCTAAAATTTCTGCGCTTGCGATTGTTAGTCATGCTGCGTCCTAGTTTTCTGATTGGAGGTCAGTTTTTGAGAAGTATAATGTTCAACTTAACATCTCTCTAGATAAAGTATCAAATTGGAGGAACCTGTTCTCTGATCTATTATTAAAAATAGGTTTGTCATTCCGGGAGGAGCCTGTGAGGTTGGCTCGGTCTTCCTCTCGTTCTTTATTATATAAAGAATTAGACCACTCCATTTCTATTTTCAATTTTGTTTCGTATTCTGGGGAAGCTAAATTTATCAGAAATGCGTTGACTTTTTATATTGAGAGTTGAGTTGCTCTACCTTAATTATATGCCACGGTTTGAAAGGGAGATGGTTTTATATGCATTGTGCAACTCTCGTGCCAGGGAGGATGTGTTTCATTTTGTGGCTGAATGTTCCATTTTATCTGAAATTCGTCTTATCTAGGTGGGTTGTCGTTTCCTCACCAAGCCCAGCTTTTATTTTTTCTTAATAATTCTTCTCCTTTTTCTTTAATAAAATATGCAACTCATGGCAGTGTCGCTATGAACTGATTCAATATTTTAATTTTTAGCTGAGCTATTAAGCAGTAATTAATCTTATGATATTTTCTGTAATTTCACTTCTATTCCTTCTGCATGTACGCTTTATCTCCACAGTTTTACATTATTATTGCCTTTTTGTTTTTATTTTAGTTTCTTACTTCGTTATATTTTGGTTTTATTTTAGTTTTATTTCCTCTCACTGTGTAAAATAAGTATATACACGGTAAATCCCCGATTATATTATCCGTGTCGGATTAATCCGGCATGAAGTTAATTTAAAAAAAATGATGATTATTATTTTCGGATTCGAGCTCGAGAACAGTGAATAGTTCTGAAATGAGTGCGCTAATGGCAATTGAGATGGTTTTGAAAATTTGATAAAGAAGAAAATATTTACGAGTGTTCAGAACATGATTCCTGTGAAAAGAGTTTTCAAATAATGAGTGACACGGATATTATTTCCGATTTCATTCAACCAAAAGAGCAACAGAATGAAGCTGAAAGTGGAGAAGAAGAAATTATCAATCGCATTAGTCACACAACACGACCCTGAATTCTGTTGACACTTTGTTGAAGCACATCGACCAATGGGAATTCGAGTATAACGAAATAATAGTTCTTAGAAAAATTCGAACTGATATTAAAAAAAACATCATTAAAAGATTCCTGCAAACAAACCAAAATCACAGATTTTCTTAATAATAATGAGCATTAAACATGTTAAAATAATTGTCTGCCTTAGAAATGTATATGTTGTATTTTAGAAATAAATAATTATAGCTCGGAT